>JBCAUG010058848.1:0-23229 GCA_038406175.1 Haplosyllis leylae | reverse complement strand
GTGGGGGAAAGCAAAGAATTTGAGTACTGGTACAGCTGGAGAAAGTTATCACATCTTTAAATAATCAACCTCCTTCATGACTTAAAACATTGCTACAAAGATTGATACAATTCTTTGTCTTCTTTGAATATTTCACAGGCAGAATTTTCTAGAAATATAACATGCATATAATACAAGGCTGTCTGATACTGTTGTGTGCCAGTAACATAGAGGAACTTATTTTTTCTTGTTTATTTAAGAATGGTCCACAGCGTTTCTGTTCAAACCCCAACCAGTCGTCAATAGTGGAGGAAATGCTTCATTCTCTAAGGAGTTGTTTGTTGGCTTGCAAAGGCACTGACTCGTGCTTTTTTTTCATTCGTTTTGTTATTCTCTTTTGCAAAACCACCCCCCCCCCCCCCCACCCAACTTGACTTGTTATAGTAAAACATTGTTGAACAAGCAGCATGTTAACAAAAGTTTCTCTACCAGCATCTGTTTTGAGGTTGTTATATCATGTGACAAAACAAAGACATCACATGATTTAGAGGACTGTTTTCATTGAAAGACAATAAATGGCCCAGAAAGAGCGAAGAATATTAGTTATAAGCAATAAACATTGTTCAAGAAGTTCTCCCTGTTAAACAAAATTACAGAAATGGACATTTGGTCAACAGAGGACGGGGACAGTACGTCTCTGATACACTCCAGGGACCGACAGACTCCCAGCAGTGTCAGATCTGTGCAGCACAATAGTGAAGAAAAACTCCTCGGACAAGAGGTATTTAGTACTTGTAAACGATATTGACCTGTCACAATCAAAAGCGGCTTGCATGCCATGTAACGCTTTGTAGCTGCAAAAAAAAACCCACACAACTGTTATAACACATTTTTAACGGCCATTGTAGGCAACACTTTGACATCTATGTCCACAATAATCATATTTCTGATTTGGATTTTTAGGTGCAAGTTTACCGTAGGAGTTGGTACATGTTAATAATGTTCGCCATGGTTGGTTTTACTCAAGGCAGCTTCTGGAACACTTGGGGTCCAATATCAGCATCGTCTGAGCTGGTTTTTGGATGGAGTGACGCAACAATAGCCCTCATGACCAACTGGGGACCGATTACTTATATTATAAGTAACAGCACTTTTTTACAATGTCAAACTTTTTCACTTGCAACGAGCACATTTCTTTATTTCTTTCTCGTCAAATCATTGATGGCGATGTTAAAAAAGTACGGTTACAACTGGCACACGCTTACAACGAACAATTTCTTTTGTACGCTTTTTACAAGTTGTAAGCGCGACCCATTGTGCAAACATTAACGACTTGTGTTGACCCCCATATTGCATCGATATGTCCTAAAATTTGTTGCAATGAATAATTTCCTTTTCAGGTACCCCGTTCTTCACATGGTTGATGGACAGGAAGGGGCTTCGGTGGGCTTCCATCGTAACCATGATTCTAACAACGGCTGGCATGGGGCTTCGCTGCATCACATCGTCAATACCAAAAGCCACGTATCTCATACACACCGGACAGTTTCTCAATGGACTAGGTATTCCTTTTACTCCACACTAATCTTTCTCAATCGCACGGATTGTAAGAACAGGCATGAAAGAATTTGCAATTTTATGACAATGTTTTAAAACTGCCAAGTTATTAAAGTGCTCTTTGGTGACTGTTTTCTTGATGTATTTGAATAGAATGAAAATAGCTTCATTACTGTTCATTTCTGGTCTTTTCATTTGGTGTCATTGCAGGTGGTCCTGTTGCTATGGGAGGAGCTCCCTTGTTATCTGTGACTTGGTTTCCCGCTGAACAGCGAACGACAGCGACAGCGATCGCTGCTGTTATGAACGGCGTCGGTGTCAGCATCTCTTTTATTATTGGTGAGAACAGCGCTGCTCTAATAAGTATAATTCCATGACCAGACAATGGGCTATATTATGGATCTAAAAAAAAAACAACCAATGTACGGCGGCCACCAGCAAACTTGTTTCAGAAAATCACTGGTAAAATCATTATCGTTTTCGTTGCGCTCTATGTTCACTCTCGTTAATACACCAGGGCCGTTACTAGTACCTGACGTCAGCAAAGACTCGTCACCTAGCAACCATAGCCATGGCAACTGGACACCGATTACCAATCACACTATTGAAGAAATACATCACATTAGAGTGAGTTCGGTTTTTGTCTTTTGCCCGTTTGTATTTGTTTACAAGTTGTAAATACGTATCTTCAGGCTAATGGTCCATTCACGCTGTCAGAGACGAATAGCGAGACAGATATATCGAGAACAAGTACACAGAACCCAATGGGAATCTGCGTTGTCATCTGCTTCTGTGCGGTGTGAATACCTCCACACAATCATTGTCAACCCATTTTTGCCGCTATCGTACGAAGTATGATGGGAGGTAATGTCTTTCATTTGCAGGATGCCATTATGAGGTTGATGTACTACGAGTTTGGGTTTAGTGCTTTAATACTACTCATTATCATCATCTACTTCCCCACACGACCTCCGAAACCGCCTTCTATAAGCGCTTCTATTGAACGACTAGATTACAAGTAAGTCAAATAAAATATTTATTACATCTCCTTTCTAAGGAACCCTGTTTCGTAAAGGATTATTGCAAGTAAAAACAGAAACCGTAAATCTAAACGTTGTGTTCTCTCAAAGAAAGACAGATACAGACACAGATACTGGTAAATTAACATAGAACCCAATGTCTTTGTACTACTCCACAATTCTATGCCAGCCATTTTGCATTGCCTCTGTTTCAGTCTCCTTGCCTGTTAGTGTGAATGCTCCCAAAACCTAGAGTTTATTCACATTATATTATGTGGCTGTGAATGATTGTACTTAGTTTCACTTTGTGTTTAGGACAGGTGTTAAGGAATTGTTTAAGCATCCCAAGTTCTGGATGCTCGGGATTCCGTACGCTGTTCCAGATGGATTCTTCAACGCGTGGATATCTGTTCTGGATGTAAATCTGAAACCTCTTCATGTTTCACAGGATACGGCAGGTAAGAGTTCGTTCACACCAAGCGAAGGCGACATCGTTAAAAACGGGGTTTTAGCGATTTTAATGTAATATTCACACAGGACGAGACAAACAACATGGAATTTTTCCGCAATCAGGTTTCACATTAATTCGATGCAAATGAACCCGAGTACTAAGTAAGTATCATGGACCAGCGGTTTTTTGTACTGTACGAAAGGAAACGTTTGTTCGCATACGCCAACAAAGAGGCTCTGATGTTCACATTAGACGGCCGCAAAGCAGATTCAGTCAGTGTAAAGTTACCACAAGTTCATAAGGACTAGCATACGGTGAACGAAATCGACTTTGGTAGCTACCGGGTTATTATCTATTGGTACATTCGCGTGGAAGTAAGATTGATTTTTAGTTTTGGTTCCACATCACAGGTTGGATGGGTTTCTATGCAACATTGGCTGGTAATGGCATCGGTGTTGTTGTTTCTATCTTTGCTGACATTTTCAAAAGAAGGATGAAAGCATTTGTACTCCTGCTGTACATTCTATCTGCAGGTAGGTTCTCCAATTTAAACACATTTAAACACATGAAATTTTGAAAATTTTTTGTAAGTGGCCACAAGAAGTACGATAGTGACCAGAAAAGTCACCCTGCTCTCAAGAGACGGCACGAATAAAAAGTAACATCTGTCGCGTTGTATATTTTCAGGTTCGTTCACTGTGTTCACTCTAGTTTACGTCAAGATCATTCCATTCCACATAGAATTATTGTACACCAGTGTTATAATAGGTAAGACGGTAGGCTACATTTTAGAACGTTACTTTTAGCACTAAATACTAAATAGCTTTCTGCACAACCCGAAGTCGGAGCCAGGCTGTATAAAATGAAAGCAAACTTTATTACTAACTGTTGTGGGGGGTTCACCTCTTTATTATTAGCGAATGGGCTCCTTTGATGGATGGGTGTGAATCTTGCGAATAATTATACGGCAGTTAATTTGGCTCATGTCAGTGTGCATGACTACTCAAAAATCTAGCAGGATAAGGAATTCTACAACTGAATTTGTTACGTAAAACCTTGAACAGATGTAACAAGTGTTTGCGTACACGCATATATGTAAACTCAAGTTTCAAGCATTGACATGTTTCTTTCCTTAAAGGTTCAATGTCGTTAATGGGCGCTGTGCCGCTATTTTTTGAGTTAACATGCGAGTCAACGTATCCAATAGCAGAAGGTGTAACAAATGGATTCCTGACGTGGCTCAATAATATTCCTGGTCTCATCCTGCTGCTGGTATTGATGGTTCCAAGCATTGGTACGAACATTACTTCTGTTATACTTCTGTCAAATTGCCCAGTTTCAATACAGGTCGAATGATCCCACTGTTCACACAATAGGTAGTAAACGAATAGTTGAATTGTCACTCTGTTTTAAATGACTTGAAAGTAATTTCACTTCACAGAATTGATCACCTAATTTTATTTTGAACCTGATTTTTCATTATCAGGAAAAGCATGGACAAATTGGAGCATGTTAGGTTGTATCATTGCGAGTATCCCCATACTTCTGCTGTTCCGTGAAAAATACTCTAGACTCGACATTGACACACACAGTAGAGGAAGTCGAGGCAGCCAGGCGTCAGTGAACGCGGAGCGGGACTTCATGGACAGTCTGGGGGCGTCACCGAGGATGGACAACCCCATATATTCGTAGTAAGAACTACTTTAGTGAAATTTGCACCAATCAAAATAAGGAACCTTGGGTGTTTGTTATTTACTGCCTTACCAAGGGTTGCAAAAGTGCCATGTGATTTACAAATACAAACATACACTGGGTCCCGCTTATAACGAGCAAATAGATGCTAAGAAAACTGCTCGTTGTAGGAGGGTGCTCATAGTAACCGAACTTTTTAACATTGCTGTCAATGATTTTGATGCAAAGGAATCTGCTCATTGTAGGCGGGTGCTCGTTGTAAGCGGGACCCAGTGCATTAAGACTTGATATTTACTATGCTCTAAAGAGTCCGATCCATTAGTATTAGTATTTCCATCCTTGCGTCTTTTACCAGCCTCGCAGAATTGTAGCACCAAGTATATTGTCATTCAACTCTTCCCCCGAGAGAAGCCCACCTTCTAACAAGGTAAACAAAACAGAAATTTAAATGCGAGGTGAAGCTTTCATTTCGGTACAAGCCATGACAATAACATTTTCGTGTATAGCCAATTAGAATTGTTTCTGCCAAAGTAAAGTATCTTGGGGAAATAGAAGAATTGCTTTTATTTGCGACAGTTCATGTACACCTTTATTTCGTGTAGCATAATACAAGTAACCGACAACAAACGGTGAATTCGACAAGAAAACAATCCGATTTTCCTGATCTTCAGCAACTAATACAGACGGGGGTCATAGAACCTGGTACCCACGTAATTTCTTTGGAAACGCCGGTATGCTTAAATTTGTCAAATTCTATTGTTAAATTGTAATGTAGTGCAAAATCTTAAAAGGGGTTCATGTTTTTGTAAGTTGTTGCGTTCCACTTTTTGAAGGAGAAGAAATTTGTGGCCTCCTTGTTAAACACGGGAGTAATTCTTGGAAATGGTGGCGAAAAATTTACCCCCATGGCGTGGTACAGAGCATGCACAGGAGCCAGTGTGACGAAAAAGAGTAACGTTTATTCCAAGGTAAACTGCTTGTTACAGTTATATGACTTTAGTCCAAAAATGTATCAGTAGATATGAGTTCTATGGGGATTGTTTTGACTCTGATACTATTATCGATTTATTTCAGGTCTGTTACAAGGAAAAGCCATTGATGCACTATAAACTGCTCAACGATGAAAATATATGTGATCTTGAGCAAAATACTAGTTTGCCTAAAAATATAGAGAAGAAGGTAAATCTCTTCATAGTCTAAGTAGTGAAAACATTTATACTTTGTTTTAAAGGTATTTGTATGGAACTGTTTTTTTTTATCAAAAAGCCACAGGCGAAGTCGTTTCCCATGGCACAAACGTCTGTTGCACAGGGAATCAGCGTCGGAAGCCATGTAGGAATGATGTATTCTCCTGTAAACCAAGTACGCTACGCGACCCCCGAGGTAATGGGTGCACCACGAGCCCAGACACCGCCACTTTTGATTCGTGCACAAAATCAGGTACAGAAAGTAAAACGGAAATCTTGTCAATTTTCAATAATGTTAAATTACCTGGAAGTGTTATAAATTAACATGCTTCAAAATATTCCATCAATAAAAAACCAAGTCTCAAAACTAGTGACTAGTTGCAAAAATATCAATCATTTCATTTGATGTATCATTTTCAAGTCAACACACACGCCACTGACTGTTCCCATCATCAAACAGCTGGATAGTACACCTCAAGGTAGTATTGGAAAGTCATCTCTGCTCAACAACCAAGTTTACCTGGCCAACATGCTTTTTGCACAAACACCACAGAATGCTCAGGATGCCTTACTCTCGTCAAACTGGCAGCATAAAACTCCCAAGGCCTTGGGAACACCTCCAGACCGGAAACCACGATCTTCCAATGACGAGGAAGACTTTGATCTGTCGGCTTACATGAGGGGCATCACACACGTAAACTTGATTCAGGATAATGAACTGTTCAGTTGCGATTCCGGTGCTGATGCTGCGCATGGACCAGAAGCGCATGCGACAGTTCCACCACAAAGTATCATTGATGACCTGGAAGATTAGTAGTTACAGACTGCCAAATATGCCATGAGAGGCATTTATATGTCTTTGAGAATTGTTTGTGGACCTTTTTTTTAATAAAAATTGAGTCCGCATAGTCGTGTTAAGACAATGCGTTCTTTTTGTGATGATATTTTGGGGTTATAAGGGGATTATTGTTGAGGTTGTTGATGTTGTTTAATGTGTTCACTTAGTGTTAAGTGGGTCTTTGTTAAGGTTTTTGTTGAATTGTTCACGTTAGTGCCGATTTAACATATACATAAATGTGAGTGCCTTGTTGAAATTAGTGGGTAAATTTGAGAAAAGAATTTAATTTGTTAAAAACTTGAATATTCATTATTATGTAATTGAAAAGAAACTGTCGCAGATATTTCATGTCAACATTCTAATTGTCTCCGTGTACTTTTAAAAAAATACACGGTATTCGGTTCAATTATCACAACAAACTAATTCCAGTATTAACTATGTTTACTCAAATACTAGTCTTATCATGTTTTTCTTTACAGAATAAAATTTTGTTTCGTTTTCTTTAAAATCCTGCGCGTTGAGACTTTTTCAGACCTCTCTGGAGTGACAATAAAACAACTAAAATTTTTATTTCTAAAAAGTATATTTGCGGACGGATATGACCCAATGGCCTGTATCACAGTTTGTGTCATTTTCACCATCGAATACACAATAAGACATGCGAAAACGGGTATTTATAGTATTGATGTGCAAATATCGAGAAATACGCTCAACCATACCATTTCATGTGTTTGGCACAAGATTATGATTCTACTTTTTGTACACTTTTTGTGTTATAAATATTACACTACTATGTTTGCAGCCTTCAAGATCCCGATCCACCACCTTTGATTTGCACTTGGGTTAATCTTGGTTTGTTTCTGTAAATGGAAGTTAGGATATTAGGGCCTATTTATACAGACCGAAAGCGAACTTCCGCTCAGTTACAAAGCTTCCAACAAGTGCACTTCTGACGAATCCCCGTGATAGCTATTTATACTTTCTATGCATACGCATGATATATTCACACTGGAGAAAACGAGTAAGGACCCAGTTGTCTAACCCCTGTACATGTTTAGGTGTAATGTAAAAAGTCCTGCAAAGTAGCATTGTGACGTATTCACACTGTCTGTAACCGGGACAGGGACTGGGAACAAATGGGTTTTATGAAACATTACACCTGAACCAGGACACGGGCTGTGACCTGTTGTCCTGGTCCCTGTGCCTGTCTCGGTCCCGGTTCCTTTCAGTGTGAGTACACCATTAGAGCCGCTCTTTCTGGTCCCACGTCTGAATACGCAATTATCACATTCAAATATTAAATTGCTCATTTTATTTTGAAATTCAGTGGGGACATTAAGATCAACACATACCTTATTTGTAAGGCTGGTGGAGCCTTTGGTGGTGGCATATTTGCTGCTCTCCACTGTGCTTCTAACTTTGCAAAGTAACCACCAGCGTACTACAAATATTTGTTTCGGAAATGATCAGAACCTGGGTTGGTGAAACAAAACCCACAGAAATATGTATGCACAATGGATTGAAGTTTTTAAATACATTTGTATTGAAAATTTCACTTCAAGGCTAATCAAGGTTTAATCATTCAGCAATAGTTATATTTAATTCCAAACCTCTTTTTGTTTGAGTTTGTCGAGTTTTTCTGGACTGAACCTGAGTCGAGTAAGGTAAGCTACTATCTCATTCATTCTTCTTTGATCTGTTAAGAGCACAGTCAATTCTAGAGAGTATTAACAATAATTATTAGAAATACTCAGAGACGTTGCTCATAGAATTTGTACACAGTTATGTAGTTCACAACGAATTCACTAATGACCGGTACCAAGATGTACGGAACTTTTCTTGAACAGGACATTTCCACCACAATTAGCTGCATTCAATTACAGGAGTACCGGTTACTGCGAGCACATTTACAGTACTTTTACACCGTGTTTACGATGCCTGACACCAAGACCGATATATATATCGATAAAAAATGGTTTAACTCGGGGGGGGTTCACATTGCACGGAGATAGATACCAACACAGATTCCCATTGGCTTCTGTTCGCATTTTATCGGAATCCGTCTCAGTACCGGTCACTGTCAGTGCAAACACTTTAAATTTCCCATCATGATTTAAATAAGCTCATATTGCAATATTGGAAACTACTGTGCGCGTAACTTTCCCTAAAATGTGGGCACTAAAGGTTGTGCATTCTGTTTTCCAGTTAAAACTTTTAAATACAAGCACAAACCTTCTTCTCTCTGTGCATCTTGGTTCCATCTCATTGATCGCGACGAATCCCATTTTCTCTGTTTAATCGTACTGAAAGCACAAGAAGCTGAAGTAGTAATGGTGATTTCTGCGGAACCAGAAATCCATTTCCTTCCACAAATAATCCACGGTGATATTTAATTCGGAAAATAATAAATATTTACAGGTCATACCTAAAATCTGGAGCGTCAAGTAAGATTGCATTTGGATCAACAGTCACTCTCGATCTCCGTGTTATCAACCTTTTCTTGGCTGCAAAAACAAAGACTTTTTCAGACAAATGTTATCTATATTTTTTGGGGGGCATCAATATTTTGTTAAGCATTTGAACAATATGGAAAACAATCATTCCAATTTTCCAGGTTTCACCTGATTTTCAGGTTTTGTATTTTGCTTATTATTCCAAGTTGTCATTTTTGTAATTATACTTTGCAAAGTTATAATATCGTGGTTGCAGCCCTAACCAAGATACATGAAAAAGACGCACGGCCAACGTCTTTGCCATCATCTCTAATGTTGATTGATGGATGCTGGAAAAGCTAAAGAAATTACGTTTTGCTTCTTCTTCGTCTCCAACCTCGTCATCTGATTCCCCCATACCAAACTCATCATCGTGTTCCTTCTCCACGGTCAAAGCTTGCAGTCTAGGTGCAGGACGAGTCTGCAAATACAAACAAAACAACAATAACAGAAAACAAACAAACTTGTTAAACATAAGGAATTATTGCGCTTTCCAATTCTGTGCACGAACAAATGTTCATTTAAACAAAGCTCACATCGCTCCTATCGCCGGTGGAACTGCTGGCTCTGGATTTGGATCTTGTATACAATGGTTCATTGGCTCCGCAGGCATTCTCATCCGCCGTAAATATGTTCAATTCAGCATCTCTAAGAAAGGTAAAATACTTAAGGTAGAGATTCTTTCTGTCATTTGAAAGAGCATTTTGCTATATTTAATTATTTTCTTCTGACAACAAATTTAAAAGAACAAAATTCCAATTCGCTCGGCATGGAATTATCTCAAATTTAATATGTAAATACTCTGGACCGATAAAGATACCAATAAAAAATGGTCTGCATATAACTGTGTGAAGGTGCTCATACTGCACAGAGAAAGATAACAACAGAGATTCTCATCAGGTTATACAATCATTTTATCGATATCTGTCTCGGTCTGGGTGTCGGGCAGTGTGAATGAAGTCAGAAGTCAGAAAACGGATGTCATTTTACCAAAATCTATTTTAAACGAGATAAATCCTACACTTCTGTCGAGGAAACGTAACTTACTGCTGCGGAACGGAAAGCACCGAGTAATGCGAAATGCAGATCATGTCCCTGTGCTCCAGGAGGTCGTCATAGACTTTGGTAATCATTGGATCATGACTAGCGCTATCCAGACTCACGATATGATCTCGCAATCTGCAACCCTGTTGAGACAAAATTTTCCTCAATAAAATGTTGTCAAAAAAGAATTCCAATTATACAGTGTCCCATGCACGTGATATCAGCACAGACACCTTTGATTAAAAATATAAAGGTAACTTCAGACAGCGATTTTGCCAATCGTCCATGTTGTTTGTTACAATTTGTTCCAATCCTTTAAATTAAAAAATTCCTAATATCTTGCTGCGAGTTTCCACGTGACCGGAATACGAGTGAATAGTGCATAAAGAGGCACAGTAACTTCAGAATAAAAATTGTTTCTTTTACGGATACTACTGTCGTTGAAACTGCTTCATAAATACACGTGAAAAGTAAAATGAAGTGCATGAATTTTTCAAATATTGATTGAAAGGACGCTCTCCACACAACTGTTTAAAATATCATTAGCAAAATTAATAAAAACAAATATTTTAGAGATAGCTAGAACAGCTTCAAAGGAGTGTTTGTTTCTCATTGGTGAGTACAAAAAACATGCGTGATATAAGACACTATTTAAATTTAAAGAAATGTACACAAGGTTCAGCTGCTTTTTGGACATTATAATTTAACTGCCTGCGTATGGCTGTTACTATTTTCATTGTGTGATCGATAAGCCTCAGTTTGTGTTTGAGTTTTCAGTTTCAGTTTCGTACGGTTAATCCAGTTCGTTTGGAATCCAGCTAGTCAGCAAATGAGCTAGATTCCGGATGTTTGGATCCCTGACTAGCTGCATCCGAAAAGTTTGGATCCAGCTTGTCAGGGATTTAGCAGTGTCAGGGATTCAGCTTGTTTTTGGATCCAGCTCATTTGCCAACTAGCTGGATCCAAACATCCGGAATCCAGCTCATTTGCCAACCAGCTTGATTCCAAACAAGCTGGATTAACTGTACGAAACTGAAACTGAAACACAAACTAAAGAAATCAGTTGACCTACACTACAAGGTAAGCCTTGAACTACATCATTTACGTAAAAACCAAATGAGTGATTTTATTATGGGCTACTTGTCGTAACTCTTTAGAATTGTGTTTTGCGACTAGAAAAGCACTAATATTTGACCTTGTCTTCTGTCAAACTTACCCACATGCAACAATCAGCAATCTAACAACATAACGTAATGGATACGTTCGTAAGGAAAAATTGATATTAATTAATTTTGTCGCACAACCCAGTGTCTCTAAAGTGGGTATTTAAAACGGATGCTTACGCTTACGGAGAGAATACTCATCATGATAATGTGTCAAATTATTGTATTTTATTACACTATCGTACAATATTTGTAAATAAAGGAAGGTCAAATGGCTTTATTTTTTGTTTTGCAAAGCAAACACTTGGACAAATTTATCAGAGGTATTAACATATTTATTGATCTAATTTTCCCAAGTGATACTTAAAAATTGGATCGGTATCATATATCAATACTTCTGGCAATACTGTGGTAATTTGTTTACATCAACCTGGACTTGTTTGACTTCCTTTTATTTACAAACACAGATTGCTCCACAGTTAAAAAATGAGTGTCAAGACTGTGATATTATATGCAGTGGCGGACCTAGGATTTCCCAGACGGGGGGGGGGGGAGCCCACCCTCAAAGAGGGGGAACCAAACCTATTATTTGGCCTATTTTTTCCTGAAAACTGCATGAAAATGAAAGAATTTGGACCGGGGGGGGCAGCGTCCCTGGCGCCCCCCTTAGATCCGCCAATGATATGATTTAGATATAGAAGTCGTATTAGTGTAATAATTCGATAAATTGTTTTAAAGGAATATCTTGACATTAGTGTCATACAATATTAAAGTTTAAAATTACAAATGTATGATAAGTGTTCACTCCGTGAACTTCGCTTCTCAGGATCCACTCTCAAAACGTACATGCACTTTTAAATTTCGTGTTGTTTCCACGACAGTGACATTAAACAAATTATCTACAAGTATGTCTTTACACTTTCAAATAGTTCTCCATGAAAGTCTATCAAACTGAAATGCATAACATACCTGGTTTGACTGCGTTGGATCGAATCGTAGTGTATTTTGTCCACAACACGGAAACATTCCAACTGGTTGTGTACTACCAGGAAGAACTCCAACATCATACTGTGCCGGTTCAGGATGATACTTGCAATGGCCTGATGACATATGTGAAATTAATTTTTACAAGAAAGTCCTCCTGCGTGACCACAAGAGGCAGGCATACTGCTCTCTGCGTACCAAGTACTCGCTCTTCTGTACTGCCTCGGAGTGGGGGGGGGGTACCCAGTCCCAGCTGGGGTGAGTTATCTCAGTCCCAGTTGGGGGGATACCCCATTCACATGGCAGGGGTTACTACCCCCAGAAAGTACCTGGTATCAGAGATCAGGGAAAAAATCTGGTACTGGGTACCCTTGAAAGGACCTGAGACCAGGGAAAGAACCTGGGACTGGGGTACCCCCTCCAGAAAGGACCTGGGACCAGAGACCAGGGAAAGAACCTGGGACTGGGGTACCCCCTTGGAAAGGACCTAGGACCAGAGAAAGAACCTGGGACTAGGGTACCCTTCCTCCGTGTTGACAGACAGACATCTGTGAAAAGAGTACCTTCCCCATCCTTCCGATGCGGGCGGTAATAATCTACAATTGTTCATAGCACAATCAGAGATAATGGATCTTTGCCATTCCACAAAAATTATTTATGCTTTTATGGCAGCTTAAATGTAATACTGCAAGTATATTTTACGACGTGTAGGATAAAAATTGCCAATGTCATTACCAAGCTCTGCACAGGGAAATGTTTCTTTACATCGTGAACATTGTAGGAAATTGACATAACCCCACACTCTCCAATAGACATCTCGCCAGTACTTAAGCTCAGTCTTCAGTTCCAACAGAAAATCGTTTACGTCCCAATTTGCATCCCGTTGGTGGCTATACAGCAGATGACCTTTGTTGTCGATCGTCATTCTGAGTAATACACGTAGTGGTATTTAACAATTAGTTTCTGAAATTTCCGTCATGATTTTCCCGCAGGGATATTTGCCAAATGTACACATAGATACCTTGTTTGTATGCACTTGACTTTGTCTTCAATATTGTTGGTCAACATTCTCTTGCAAAAGCTGCATCTAATTAAATATAAGCAAATTGCGAATATTAAAAGTTTCTCAACAGCTTTAGTAATAGAGTCAACACGCCAGAACAATGTTTTGTGAAATGTTGTACATTCATAGTAATTTTACGAACCTATACAATGAGGAGGCGTTTTCAGGGGAATCAGGTGAAGAGGAATCCACGTCGAATAGTCTCTCCAACTTCTTGGCAAATATTTTACTGTTCAAATGGAAAAACAACTGTATTAAGTGAAGAAAGAAGTAATTTTATTGTTACGTCATGACTTCGCCTTGCCAATTATCATACGCCGTATCAGTTTTGCAGAAAAAGTACCTTTTAAACTTATCCTTCCTGTCTTTAATGTCATCTGCTTCGTTGTGTGTGAACAGATCCGCTATCCTATGTGGGAAAAACATTTAAATATTATAAAAAAAATTGATTTCCCATTACACAGGTGAACAGCATTTGTATCTAAATATCTAAGTATCTTACATATTTTAAGTGTTCCTTTATTTATTACTTACCTAGATACCAATTTGTCATTTATACAGTTCATGTTGCATGGCGTTGCTATAATAGCATTCATGTTGTCATGGCAATATTCAATGCAGTCTTGAACCTGAAAAAACCCGAAAATGTCACTTTTTCATGTCGACAGTCAACCAATGTATTCAATACAAGAAGAAGAAAATGTGAAAATTTCTTCCTTACCAAAGTGTCCATTTTGAGGAAATCTGATGAAATCAAGATTGATATAACATTTCCCGGCTCTGAAAAGCAATTTCAATTTGATATAGTTTTATCATGTGATTGTTGTGACAGCATTTGCAGTAGATAGCATCCCAGGAAAGGCATTTACCCAACTTTGGAGATTCCTTTTGATTGCTTAAACTTCTCTTTGTGTAGTTCATGAGCCAGTCAAAAATTTGTACATCACAATGTACACTTATATCAACTTCTTCCCATCTCTGAGCATCTAAAAAATTCAACTGGTTCAATAAACTGTTTTACTCGTAATCTACGTTTAACACTAATTTACAAAAAAAGAGGTAAAACAATTACCTGTGGACAAATATTCAGCAAAATATTTCATTTCCTTTATCAGTAAATCACGTGGACACTGAAAATCCTGTTTTACTGAAACACATAAACCAACATCCTAGTTAAAAGTTGGGAGATCTTGGTAGAAATCAGTAGTATTTGTAAATATTGGAGCCACCTTTTTCAAGCTAAGGAATTCAGAAACTCACAATTTTTGGCTTCATCACAGACATGAATCACCATCGTCGGACTGAAAAAAATCCAGAATTTTTCTTGAGACGAAGAGGAGACGCGAATATATTCTTTGCGACATACACATGTACTAATATTCTTTACATTTACCAGAAGCTGATATTGAAAGAAAATCTGATCAGTAAATGAGAGTACGGAAACAAAAAAAATTCAATCAATATTTAAAGATGCAAACTGTGTTCCATATGAAAAGCAAAATAGAGCATCGGAAATTAAATATTTAAGAGGATAGCATAACGTAAGCCAAATAAAACATGACACTGTGTTGTTACTTCAGAGTACACAAAAATTTCAAATTCAGTCATGAAATCATGTTTGGACACCAAAAATGTTGTGCATGTATTAATTGATTAATAAAAGCTTACTTTGATTTTGTTCGTTGTATATGTCTCCAGAATCCACTAGACGCATGAGTGAAATTTACATGTTGATCAAGCGTATCTCGACATAATAAGATACTTATTTTCGTAACTAGTTTCATACTTAAGTGTATTCAAGATTGTACAAGAATTACCTATTGTCTGACGAGTTTGGTCTCTTTCCATCTGTCTTCCCGATTTCTCTCTCCCCTTTTAAACCTGGAAACATCACAAGACTTGTTATTTTGGATTTTGAGGAATTTCTGTCCAATATCGCTGTTTTCAAAGAAACGTGTATGACTGAAAAATATTGAAGTTGGATTAATGTTATTTAGATCTGGATACAAGTACACTTAAGCTCGTTAGGTTTTATCTAAGACGACCGACATGCTCTCGTACATTCTTTGGTTTTATTAAAAACGAATGTTTTTTCGTAGCCAAAAGCCGCAGGACCGGACACTGAAACAAAAACATACATTTTGGTTACTCACAATTAACGTACCCTTTTGTTTGCCGGAACTAGGTCTAAATCGAGAGTCTGTTGAGTCCTCCGCTCTACCAGCTCGAATAGACGATGCTAAGTGACTTCCAGGACGGGATAAACTGTTGCCTCCAGTGGAAATGTTTTGCTGAAGTAGCTCCTCATATCTTTTTGCACACTAAACCAATAAATAAACAAACATTTAAATAAAGAAGTACGGTGTGTGGAAGGGGATGTATATTAATTCAACATAACCACTCACCTGCTTTACTGTTGTGCCAGGAATTAGTCGACATATTGGCTCCCAGTTTTTATTTGGTTGTTCATTAAACTCCCGTGAAGCCATCAAACCCTTGAGCATCAAATCCAACGCTGCCATTCTCGCTGTTGTTTGGGCAAATGTCGGATATAGCGACCAGTTGCGTCAACCCGCTACAACGAGATTCGCGGATTTAGGATATTTCAGTGTTACGGATTTTTAATCGCAATAATAGTAATAAATAATATAATTTATAATAGATCCATTTTGCGAGCAAAAGAAGTTTTACTCGAAGTGGCGGGAATCGGCTGCTGCTCTGCGTCATCACTTCGGGTGTATGACGTAATCTGCTGTCGTCATAGATTTATTTCACATGGAAGCAGCTGCGTTTCCATAAATTTTGAATCTACAAAATATTGGTCTTTTGACGTATTTTAGCTAGGTTTTCCTGGCGAAAATTGTTACAATAAACAGAGCTAAGTCTCGTGAAGCTAAGGATAGTAAAAGACTACAATCATATGTGGTCAAACCGGGAAAAAGGAGTCGAAGTCCGGATGCAGGAAATTCAAATCACTCAGCAACCGTTGTTAATGAAGATGGTGATCAACAAACCAACCATCCGGTTAGGAAATCACAACGGGTAATCAAAAGAAAATTTGTTCTAAACAAGGGAGAGACTGAAATGATTAAATCAAGTCCAGATGTTGCTAATATACAAGGCAAAACTAAGTTGAAGGAAACTGAGGAAGGGAAGCGAACTCAGTGCGGAAAGGTCAAACAAAATTTGGTGAAGCGCAAGTTAGATCTAGTGATTCCTGATTCACAGGTTGATGTTGCTGAAAATCAAGCGCCAGCTGACCACGTCGTTGTCACGGTTGATGAAGATGAGGAAAGGAATTTTTTAGATGCTGAGGACGAGATGGAATTAGATCAGTTGGATGATGCAGCGTTCGAAGCAGGTGGCCTGGAAGAAACAACTGATTTCGAGACGGTGACTCCCATGACTCCAGTTACTGCCCCTAGGAGGTCGGCAAACAAGCCAGGTGATTGTCATGGTAAGAAGGTTTCTGGGGACAATTTTGAGCAGTTACGTGGTAATCCTGCTTTTGAAAGGTATTTGCAGAAAAGAATGATGGAGGAAGTGGCTGCAGGAGGAGCCACAACCACGACCAATGGTGGAAAGCAGAAGTCACAGAAGATTACTCCAAGTAACAAGGCTAGGACAGCTGTAAACAGCAAAACGCCGAAGAGAAGTGCTGGTAGAGTAGTTTGCAATCGCTCTCCATTGATTCAGTCTCTGTCTGATACAACAGTCTATGTTCCAGGACTAACTCAGATTTCTGGTTTACAAACGAATGCAGTAGAGAACTTGCAGACAAACGTAGCTAATCAAATTTCCGATTTCATTCAAGGGATCCGGATGCAGAATGATCTCCAAGATCGACAGCAATCAGTGAATACCCCCAGAGCAGGGACTTCAGGATACAATCCACATGTACAGGCCGCCAAGGATAAAGCAGAGAAAATGATCCTAGATGCAGAACAGCACAAAGCAACCATCAACACTCCACCAGGTATGAATCCACATATTAGTCCCACTAATTTTAATGGTGATGGCGATGCAACAGAGTTGTGTAACGTGCTGGATCCAATAGCAATTCAAACTAACCAATTGAAGGATGTGGGTATTGGTATTGGCAATACTGAAGTAGCACCTAGGATAATCCTTGAGGATGACGAATTTTTCCATGTTTCTTGCCACGTTGATCTGGCTTTAAAGGGTAAAATTCAGAGAGGTGAATTTGTGGAATTGGAGAAGCTATTACCAAAAAATAGGAGGATAAATGAGAACAGAATGGAGTTGGTATTCAGAGAAGGTAGATCGTACTTTGTACCTGCGATGAGTGATAATAAAATTAGTAACATTAGGAAATGGGAGCAGGCATTCCGTGTCTATGCGGCCATATACAGTGAAGCTAACCCATCCAGAGCTGCTGAGATTTGGCAGTATGTGTATGTAATCAACTCAGCTGCAGCTACATATATTTGGGATAACGTAGCCAACTACGACTACACCTTTAGGCAGCTAATGGCCGCTAATCCTAGTTGCAGTTGGGCCAAAATATATAACCAAATGTGGAACTTGGCAATGAAAGATTTCATTCCAAGATTTAACCTAACAAATAGTAATACCCAATCAGGACTTTCATTCCAAAGACGTGAACAAGGAGATAGCCACAGCTCAAAGAAAGGAAGAAAGCCGAAGTACTGTTGGGCTTTTAACAGGGGAAACTGTAGAGATAGTGCTACAAAATGCAAGTTTGTACACAGGTGCTCTTACTGCGATGCTAGTGACCATGCAAACAATCATTGCACCAAGAAGGCCAAATAAGCTTGATACGACACAGTAGAATTTAATTGGATGGTTATTTGCAAATTTTATTAATTGTGTTACTTGTTATAGAGTTACCGGAGGAAATTCCTACATTCTATTCTAATTATGACCTTGAGTCAATAGTCACTCCAGTGAAAGTGTCTGTCCTGGAACAACTCTTAAGGGACACCAACTATGATAAGAATGAGACTGCATTTCTAGTGGATGGATTCAGAAATGGTTTTGACCTGGGTTACAGAGGGCAAATGTTTAACATTCAGAGGAAATCACCTAACCTGAAACTCAGGGTGGGGAGCAAGGTAGTCCTGTGGAACAAAGTCATGAAAGAAGTGAAGTTGAAGAGGTATGCAGGCCCCTTTGAAGTCCCACCTTTTAAGGACTTTATCCAGTCACCCATAGGGTTAGCCCTAAGGATGGAGGATTAGATACAAGGTTAATCTTTCACCTTTCATACCCTAGGAATGGAGACTCAGTCAATTCTGGAACTCCCAAGGAGCTGTGTTCAGTAGCCTATCCTGATTTCTCAGAAGCTGTAAGAATATGTATGGCATGTGGACCTGGATGTAGCATTGGCAAAAGTGACATGAAGAGTGCCTTTAGGAATTTAGGAATTATGAGGAAACATTTCAAATACCTAGTCTTGGCTGCAGTATCACCTTTTGACAATAAATTGTATTATTTTGTGGACAAATGCCTCCCCTTTGGGGCTTCTATCTCCTGTTCTCACTTCCAAAGGGTAAGCAATGCTATTGCACACATTGTGAAAGTCAGATCTGCTGGACAACCCAATATTAACTACCTGGATGATTACCTATTTGCTCACCTTCTGAAAAGTCTGTGTGATCAGCAGATCAGGACTTTCTTGAAGATTTGTCAGGACATTGCATTCCCCATTTCCATGGATAAAACTAGCTGGGGTACAACTGTACTTCCTTTCTTGGGAATGTTGTTGGATACTATCAGGCAAGTGGTATCTATACCAGTGGATAAGGTGGAGAGAGCACAGGGACTAGTCAGAGAAATTTTGTTTTCCAGAAAGACAACTGTTCATAGATTGCAAAAACTCTGTGGCTTTCTTAATTTCTTATGCAAATGCATCGTCCCAGGTAGGGCATTCACCAGGAGACTCTACAGTATGATTTCACCCAACCTGGCACCTCATCACCACATCAATGTGTCTCAAACCATGAAAGAGGACCTTAAGGTATGGCTGGAATTCCTGGAGGAGCCTGATGTTTATTGCAGACCATTCTTTGACTATTCACTAGCTTTGGTAGCTGACACATTAGACTGGTATACAGATGCTTCTGGTGTAATTGGTTGTGGTGGATATCACCAACAGGAATGGTTTCAACTGAAATGGGATCCTGAATTCCTTCACCTGAAGAAACCCAGCATTGAATACCTGGAGCTGTTTGCTGTAACTATCTCTATAAAACTTTGGGTAAAGAACTACCCTAACTCCAGGATCTGTCTATTCTGTGACAATGAAGCTGTAGTCAAACAGTTGAAGAATACCTCATCCAGTTGCAAAAACTGTATGGTCCTTATCAGATTGATAGTCAGGGAATGTTTGAAATACAATTCAAGAGTTTTTGGATTATGGGTAGACACCAAATCCAATAATTTGGCTGATGCACTTTCCAGATTTGAGATGGATAGATTCTGGAATGATGTCAGCAAGGAAGGGAGGTGGATGAATCATCAACCCCAGCCAGTACCAGCAGGGCTAGACCTCTGGGAACTGTGGGAGGATTAGGCACAATCAAGTCTTGAAGTATTGAAGTAATAGTACTCTTTCTCTAATTTGCTTGCAGGAGGCAGAAGGATCAGGCCAGCTTCTTCATCATCTTCTTCTAGATTATCCACTAATGATATCTTCAGGCTGATAGATAAACTTAGGTGCAAAACAGTAAGGGACACAACCTCTAAGAATTACCTGTCTATATGGAGACATTTTAATAAGTTCATTATCAGACTTGATCATAAACCTGATACTTGGGAAGACAGAGTGATACTTTTTTGTGCATATCTTATCCAAAAAGGGCTACAATCATCTACCATAAAGTCATATATTTCTGCCATCAAGTGTGTGTTGAGGGATGATGGATATGTGTGGAAAACCAACACTGCACTACTTTCTTCATTGACTCAAGCTTGCAAGCTGCAAAATGATACCATCAAGTTTAGGCTTCCCATTCAAAGGGGACTCTTGAATATGCTCCTGTTTGAGTTACAAAGAATCTTGCCCTCACAACTGTACCTAGTGACTCTGTATAGGGCTTTATTTGCTTTGGCCTATTATGGTATGATGCGCATTGGGGAACTCACTGAAGGACCTGGAAGGCATTCAGTTAAGGCAGGCAACATACATGTTGGGGGAAATAAGAACAAAATCAAAGTGGTGTTATACACGTCTAAGACACATGGTAAAGCATCTTACCCTCAAAAAATCAAAATAGAGGCACTACAGGAATATTTCACCCCAGAGGCTTTTAAAAACAGGGTGTTCTGCCCTTTCTTATTAGTGAACCATTTTATGATGGTTAGAGGAGGATTCATCAACAAGAATGAAAATTTTTTCATTTTTAAGGACAGGTCAAGAGTATACCCATATCATGTCAGGGAAGTGCTAAGAACGTGTTTAAATAACTTAGGGTTGGATGGTAGCCTTTATGACTGCCATAGCTTTCGCATCGGGAGAACTAGAGACCTAGCTAAAGATCAGGTCCCGTTGCAAAAAATCTGTGAGGCAGGCAGGTGGCGCTCTAATGCGGTGTACAGATACCTCAGGGTCTGTTAAGCTACTTGTCAACTTGGCAGGAAAATCACTATTTTACACGTTCAACCATGGTAACACATCAATGGGCTTAGCGCATGTGTCAGGCACGCAAATCTCCGTTCTTAAATTTTGAACATGATACCTGGACTATCACGCATTAAAGAGCATTATGGACTTTATGCGTATGCTAATTGAGGTTAAGAGGTGTGGCTTACATTAATAATATGTTGACTTTCCGGAACTAGCATGCTTAGCATGTTTGTTTACATGAAGTAGCACGTGCGACAGTACGTTCGAGGTGTGGTTTAAAATAATGATATGTCGGCTTTCCGGAACTAGCATGTTCAGCAGGCTTGTTTACATACAAGTGGCACGTGGGACGGAACATTCGCATCGGGAATGCGGCCAACAATACCATGATTAATACATACGTTAATTCTAATTTTGATTTAATTCTTTGCATTATCAATAAACATTCAGATTCACGGGGAGGATTCACGGATTGATATAAAAAATGAAGAACTTTAATAAGTTATCTACACTGAATCAACCTGGCTGGAGGGAGGGACATATAACATTCTGACATTTACATGACGTTAATACAGCTAAACTCGTATTTGATACAGGTAATACTCGAGGATATGAGAAGATTTGGGTCCTAGGCGATGACTTCATGGCGAAGAGTTTTGGTCAGTATTTCCAGAATGCTTTTGGTGACAACGGGCGCACTGGTTACATTAAAGCGCATTACGATGTGACCGGTTATTGTCAGGGCCAAACCAAGGCTATTAATAACAATATCCTAAGCAGAATGAGGAATGCACTGATTATGGGAATCAACAAAGAAATCTTGTTGCCCAAGGCCATCCTAGTTGTACTGGAGAACGACATTCTAAATGCTGCAAACCACTACAATCCTGGAATCTCCCTACTTTGTGGTAAATTGATGGAATGGTTAGCAAACCAATTTCACAGAATTATTACAGCACACAAGGAACGTTTGCCTTCTAAGGCAAGAAAATTTAAGTACCCAGCAGTTCTATGGGTTTCTACACCCAACCATGTACATCTGCCTAACATCAATGAGTTCAGAGACAAGTTCAACACTTCACTGAAAAACATTTGTGCAATGTACAGGGAAATGGACGTCCTTGACCTCAAATGGGACACTAATGACAGATCACTAGTCTCATCAAATGGTAAATACACCGCCACAGGGATGGCTACTTTCTGGATGAAAGTTAATGACATCTTTCAGGAGTGGGATAAGGAGCAAATGAGGCTGAGTCATTTGCCTTTACCCGGGTCAACCCCAGCTGAGAAGAGAAATAAGGTAGTCAAGTACAGGGAGCATGTCACCAATAAATTCACCTGGAGACCTCAGGTGACCCGATTCAAGTTACCAGCCCTAAAAAATGAACAGTGACCTGCCATATTTTGTTTGGGGACACCTCCTGTGGTTAGAATCTTCAAAGTAAAGTATATCCATGTTGACTTGTAGGAAGTTTACGTTACAAATAGCCTAATATATACATACACAGGTGTTGTACCTTGTTAATTAATTGGTATTAATTTTGATGGCTCCGGGAAAGAAGAGTGGATGCATCTTGATTGAGGCTGATCACTTTCCACGGTGGTAATGGATAGCTAGAGGCTGTTCTAGTTAGAAGACGCAGGGACAATTTCAGCTTCTAACCGAGTAGTTGTTGTGGCTGAATGGGCACAAAATATTGGTAAATTCTGTGACAGGTGTCACTGTTTGGTTAACCTGTTTTTGCTAAATGCAAGCTTCAAGGTCATTTTGTGGTTAATCCACTGTTTCAGGTATTTTCTGTAATATATATATAATTCAGCTACTTTTGTTGCTATGTGGAATAAATCCTAATTCATTTCAATTATGTTTTTGTTTCATTCCCTAACTAGAGTAAAGATCCATTTTGCGAGCAAAAGGAGTTTTACTCGAAGTGGCGGGAATCGGCTGCTGCTCTGCATCATCACTTCGGGTGTATGACATAATCTGCTGTCGTCATAGATTTATTTCACCCTCCCACCCATCCCCTTTTCTGAGTTTCTCTCTATTTACAAATGGAAACTCTGCTGCTAGGGCTGAATGGGCACAAAATATTGGTAAATTCTGTGACAGGTGTCACTGTTTGGTTAACCTGTTTTTGCTAAATGCAA
>JBCAUG010058847.1:0-39905 GCA_038406175.1 Haplosyllis leylae | reverse complement strand
AATTTAATACTTACAAAGAAAAAAAATTTAAATAATTAAGCCACAACAGCTCTGCATAAAGCCCATGGGCTTCTTGTTGTAAATGAGCTTCCAGCCCTTAAGGTACTTCGATACAACATACACTTTGCAAATTTATCAGCAGTCATCTCTGAAAGTTTTAGCAACATTCACCAGGCAATTATTGAGTAATCACACCACAAAGATGACCTAATTTCACATTGAAATCAATGGTAATCTGCAGTTTTCTTAAATTTGGCAAGATGAAACTTCTTCACCCTGAATAAAATTCAGAAAATACTTACACTTTTTAGGAAGTCAGAATAATTGGGCAATATTTTTGAAAAAATCAACTTTTTCCTAGAATAAGATAATCAAAATAACTCCATCTCAGTCAGATCTCCTTATTATCAGAAATTAGCATATACCTTCAAATACTTAGTACAACTAATACTTTCTTCCAGACACTTCAAAAGCTAAAGAAAAAATTTCTCATAGACAGCCACTATAAAACTTTGGTCAGAATTTTCTGACATCCTTGAAACAGTAAGTATTTTCTGAACTTTATTCAGGGTGTTCTTAAGACTTCACACAATGCTTCAGATGTTAAAACTTGTGGCTCCAGATAAAAATTGTTGAGTTACTCAATATCTTTCTATTTTTAAATTAAGATTTTGATGAAATTTCAAGTTATATATTGTCTCCCATAAATGTTCATGGTGCACTGACCATCAGAATGCATTGTAATTGACCACTGTTAAATGCTACATGAATATTCAGTAATTATTGCCTGGTGGATTTTTCTTGAAAAGAACAGTGATTATCACACGCCTAGAACAAAAGAAAACCCAAAACAAACACCGCAAGCGTTGGATACCTATTGTAAAAGTTCAAACAGAGTGTCACTGGCTTAGTTCCAATTCATTGGCTTTTCCTATGATGCTCATTATCACATAGTGCTTCTTTTTTCAGTTTATTTTATCATTCATACAAGTAAATTCAAACAGAAAGACCTTATATTCTGATAAATCATCTTCTTCAACAGCATCGATTCCTTTATCCCAAATCATTATAATTGATGGTTGTGTGTTGAAGCAACTAAAACAGCGAACAAATTAATTTTTTGGTGAAAAATGTTTCTCAAACCTTTCTGAAGCTACATATCATGTGATCTTGATGGTGAACAAAAGTTCTTCAGTGCCCTCTGGTAATCCTGGTATTTTATTAAGTAAACAAAAGGATTTACTGTACAGTTGATGTAAACCATACTGATACAGAATCTGTAGTACCAGCCATTCCAGTCAACATCATAACCAAGAAAATACATCAGGAGATAAACTTCGTCATTTACCCAACAAATAATAAAGCAGATTCCAACCAACAAAACCGTTTTGATCGTATTGTTTCTTGCTTTTTGAAATTTCTTGCTGATTTTATTTTCAACTTCAGAGGTGCTGTTTTCTGTTCCTAAATCTGAATCAATTCTTCTTGTTAAGGTCCAGGCAATTCCTCCATAACAGAAAACGAGGATGATAACTGGACCAATGAACTGGATGGAGATCATTACAACTCCCCAGATAGTGCTTAGTAAACGTGTCGGCCAGCCGGTAAATACACAAACCATCGAATATACCTACAATTGTGTCATTATTCGTGAAAATAAACTTAAAGCACATTAATTTATGTCTCTCATCTTTCTTCATCAAAATTAACCTAATTCAGTTTTACAGTCAACTATTTTGCTGGAGACATTGTTCTTACTATACTAAAATAGTCGATCTTGTTTGTGCTAATTTGTACAAAGGAAAAAATAAATAATTAATCTTGATATAAAATATGTTTCAATTCCAGCAATACACAGGTTGAATTGAAATGGAACTCATGACTTTTGTGCCTTGCACATGCTGATGACAAACTAACATTGGCAATATTGACATCAAAGGTTTTGCAGATTTTCTCAATTCAATCCTTAGAGGTCAGTTTTTGCTACTGATTTTGTTTTGTTTTCATGTAGGAAATTTTCTCATCTCAAATTTGTTTGTTTGTTTGTTTACTAAAACCCCAGTTAGTGTAGGATTTGGTTTGTCTGGCCTTGGCAATTTTTTTCTCAAAAATATATGTTTTTTGTCACACATGTGAGATATTCCTTGAAAATGTGAAACATTACAGATCATCAACTAAGGAAAATGCGGAGAAAGTTTGTTCATTTTGTGACTGGTACATGGTCAAGATTTCATGCCTATTAATTTAAAAATATCTAATTTAGTTTCTGAGACAATCGCTATGGTAAGAGAAAAATTAGTTGACAAGATAAATTTAACAGGTAGACCTACGAGCTTGGTAGGTCTCAAATCTTTGTAGTAACCAATGATGAAAACTAATCTATCTTGATCTGTTTCCTGAATGATAGATCTGTGTATGTCAAGATATTAAACTTAAATTCTGAAATGGATAGTCTTGTAAATAAAGGAACGTAGGAATTATATATATCTAAATTTTGCGCAGCAGAAGAATTTACAGGAAAATGAAGTCAAACCTTAGCTGTCGGAAGCAGTTCAGATACATGAAATATGATACTCAGTGACACATTTGCCGCTAAACTTATGTAGATCCATTTAATTTTAAAGTGTGACCTGTGCCAAAGTGGATGAACCAATTCCAAGTATCTGAAGTGAAGAGAAATTTTGATATTGCAATTAATCATTGTCTAGATTATGTTATATTGAGCGCCGACCCCACAGCTAATGGCTCGTTCACACTGCACGGAACAGGGAATTGGATAGGGGTCAGGAATGGGAATGGGAACAATGGGTTACTGTATATTATACTGTATTGTTCACACTGCACTGAAACAAGGACAGGAACCGGAACACATTGTCTCCTATTGTGCTGGTCCCAGTCCCAGTCCCTTTTCCATTCCCAGTCCCCCTTCCATGCAGTGTGACAGGTCAAGGTGGAGGTCCAAGGACAGGACTCCATCGCCTTCCTGACTTCGTACTTCCAGGGAAAAGGGGGTCTTGGGCACGGACCCAGTGCAGTCCGAAAGACACACTGAAAAAATATAACCCTCCCGTCGTACTACTTGTCAGTAACAAGTGTTTTGAGGGATTCAATGTACTATGAACCAATTAGTGTTGCAATCGCACCGTGTAAACCGAATTTCATCTACTAAAAAATTTTGAACAGTAGCACAGGTCTTATTCAGATTGGGATGCGGACCAAGGTTCAAGGCAATTTCTTCTTCCTTCATGACCAATGATAGAGTATCAATAGGAAAAATGGCACCTTGAGTTTTTTCAGCTAATATTTGGTAATAAAAAAATTTTGACATATTTTTTCAACCGAAAGCAGTACAATTTTTTGTTGGGTATTTGGCCAATGACTCAATATTTCTCTTGCTTCCACTTGTTTGCTGACCCATAGTCCATATTGGACCACTGGTCAGCATGCATGTGGAAGCAAGAGGAATATGGAGTCATTGGTTAAATACCCAACAGATTTGCATTAAACTTGAAATAGTGAAATAAACTCAAGGTGCCATATTTGCTATTGATATTCTATCATTGGTCATCAGGTCATACAACTTCTGCCAGGTACTAGGGTCCACATCCCATACGGAATACTACCCGTGAGTAGCTTCTGTAGCGTTTCGCTTTGTTTCCACTTGAAGCCTTTTACGTGGAATATCAACAATTGTGTCCCTTACAAAGATTTGAGCCAATCAGCGAAAGGCCGACATCAAAATCCTTTCTTGAACCCATTGTGAAGTAGGTAAGGAGAGACGTGATTGGCACATGTTGGTGAGCAACAATGGGAGAATTATGTTACATAACCTGAATTGAAACTTTTGCAATAATAAGAAATTCATAACAGAAAAATAGTTGATTAAAACAGAGGTTCAAAAATAATGGTTGAAGATTTGTTTAAAATTTCATATCTAAACCCCTTTCAGTTGATTTATGCATTCATCATGAACCTGAATAGCATTTTGTTGTCAGATTTCTTTTTATTACATCTTGACAAATTCTGATTGTATTATGGTTTAAAAGTAAACCAGTTAGTACATTTTCAAATTTCATTGATTTTGCAGATTTTTCAAATTTTAGTGATTTTACAAGACTAGAACAAATATAGTTTATTTAGATTAAAGACTGTCATGAAGATGGGAAAACTACTGACCTTTCAACCGTCATCGTTACTATATTGTATGTAGAAGCCACGAGAAGTGTCCATAAGAAAATTTGACTTTCCCAAAATGCACACTCCAAATATCCTAAAATTCCACTGTTGGTCATCAAATTATCATGTTTGTTGAATAATGCAATAAACATGAACACAAAAGAAACTGTAAGGTCTAGAAAACTCTGCAAAATAGAAAAAAATTAATCGAAAAGGAAATGTTACCAAAATAAGGTAGTTATAAAATTGTCCCGTTAATTAAATTGCATTGTTATGGAATTGATATTTTGTTGTGAATTCATTACAAGTCTAGATGGTTATTATAAAATTTAATTCATTGGGGCCTAAAGGCCCTCGAATAAATTCTTTTGTGATAATTCACTCTGACCAGTTATTTATCCTATACCTAAATATATGTGAAGATTCTTACCTGATTGACAATAAACCTGTTTGGTATTTTACTACTTAATTTTGGGTCTTTCAAGAAAACTACAATTACCATTAAATTGCCAATTATTCCCACTGGTGCTGTTGATAATTGAACAATTTCCGTCACATCGAAATAGTTAGCATTTATTTCCAAATGTGATTTAGTCTGTGTTGAATTGGATTCCATCAATAGTGTTTCGGTTTCGACCAGGTTAGAAAGATCCATTGTCTGACTGAGAGAAATTCTTCAGTGAATAGGTTTTTACAGTTCAAACCTGAGTCTAAAGCTGGAAATTGTCGACTTCCATGTACACTGGGTCCCGCTTACAACGAGCAGTTTGATGCACAAAAATGTGCTCGTTGTAGCCGGGTGTTCAGTATATCTGAACCTTTTAACATTGTGGTCAATGAGATGGTGTAAGCTTGACAGCAAATTATTTGCTCGTAGTAGCCGGGTCCTCGTTATTGCCGACCTCGTTATAAGCGGGACCCAGTATGTCAGTATTATTGCAAAGATGTACAATTGTAGATTGTATCTATTTGCAGATCTTTATCAGCTAGCCGAAACCTTATTTTCTGGAAAAGTTCATGTCGACTAGTAGCGAAACAGTAATTACCAATTTTGATGCCTTGGCTTTAAATGAACTAAGATATATATGTGAAGACATTATCTCTTACGTTAGTAGTTTTAATAAAAAATGTAAAGTTTGGTTTTGTTTCTACCGCCTTATGAAAAGATACATGAACACAGTTTTATTAAATGCTAAACCCGAGAAAAAGGAAAAGCGCCCTTACACGCTATGCTAATTACCTTCATTGCAATTAAAATCAAAGTAATTTTTGGGTTGAGCAATAAGCGTAACTTTTATGTTTAATCTAGATCTACATGTGAAAGTCTTCAAGCTAATTCGTTTCAAATCATTTGAGTTTTTCAGTTTTTATTTTGTTAAATTTGTCAAATATTTTGAAATATTGTTCTTTTTTTAAGAAATACAGGTATGAGATAAGTACCTGAGATAATATGGAAATAGATACCTGTGCGAAATATTTTACCATGCCAGTACTACTTGTATTTACAAATACTGGTTGGAAAGTAATTTGACAAATTTAAGATACAATTTTAAGACGAAAAACTCAAATTGATTATCTTAAGAGAAAGGATTATCGTCTTTGCACTGAGATATGGTGGAAAAACGTCACGGGAAAAAGTAGCAAAAAAAACTAAAACTTAGTTTGGAAGCTTACGCGCCGCAAGAAAAATAACAGACCCACCTCTTCTTTTGGCAAAAGCGGTGACATGTTAGTTTTTCACGATACATATTTCTGACAGATCTGATCTTTGAGTGGATTTCTACTCCTTGCTGTTGTTTGTGTTAATTATTTGACAATTTACCCACACACTTCTCCATTCTGATCTATCAATGAGATCAACATGTCAGAACAGACTGACACATTTCACATGTTCCTATGGTATAAGGGGTCAACTTTTGGGTCAGATGCTGTCATATCTTGTGTCTGTTCACTCATATCACCATTAGAGATCATCACACTTTGTATTTCAATTCCTAACATTGAATTTTTACAGACATTTCTTCAGTTTCAACTTTTCCATCTGTACATGTGAATACATATTATTTTGCTTCCAACATGAGTGGACAAATATTATTTTCAGTCATGTAGATATTACTTTATCAAGTAGTAAATGTATATAAGGTAATGAAATAAATGCCATGAAATATGGCACTAAAATCTAAAATCAGCAGACATGGCTAACTCAACATAATATGATGATATGATTAAATCATTTATATATTGAGGTTACACTGAAATGTCATACCCACAGGTTGAAATCGCCTATTTGTATATATATAATTTAACATAATGGAAATTTAAAAATAAGCCTGTGATCAGCGTAGGTTGTGTATGTAATAGGTCATGTGCTAAAATGTCAAAAAATGTGTCAATTATGTCAACTGTCAAAAAGTCAAACAATTTGACTATTGATGAGGTTGACAAAAATATACATGAAACAATGAGATAACACATAACAAGAAAGTCCTCCTGCGTGAAAACGCAAGAGGTGTATCGCCCACGCCATATCCTATCCAAGCCATTTACAGGGACAGGGAGGGGATACCTTGATGATGGTGGTGGACAAAGTGAAAACATTACCTTCCCCATTCCTTCGGAATGCGGGCGGTATTAATCATTGCAAAACTATTGACGGACCAGTTAGAATTTGATGAACTTCTGAAATGATGTTATTGAGTCAGATGTATCAGTAGAAATTCTTTTATTCTTTTGTTTAAGTTTGGACTTATTTATTTACTTTAAAAAAGATGAACAAAATATTGTTTTTCTATTGAAGTCGTACATGAATAGTTTAACATTGATATAAAATTAATTACGTATTTGGTCAAATATTTGTAATGTAGTGGATTTTCATAGTAACTTCAAAATTGGAAAATCAACATTTTACTCCACACACATTACAAACAAAAGAGAATCATTTTCAGAAACAATCTGTGCAACATTCCATATTTACTGCAAAATCATTTTCAAATAATTGCGATTTTTCAGGATGTATTAGTGTTACAGAGATTAATGATAAGTAAGTAGCAGATGGTAGTTTATTGAAATAATCCCAACAGTTATGGTGCATCAAAAACACAGTGTAGTTTAAACACGATGTCGTTGGTAAATTATGTCCCAGCAATTTTTCAAAAATACAGGTTTTCCTTATCAATTTATATATTACACCATATCTTCTTCATTTTTTAACATTTTCACTTCAAATAAAAATTAGTATGTGCACATTGTGCTATATTTACTTTGAACATATTCAGTAATACTTTGCAGATATAAATACAAATGAAGTAGGTGTCACAACATTTTTGGACAAAATAAAATCAGGACAGTGGTGCAAAAACTTAAGATGCATAATACACTTTATAATTTGCACATTTTATTTGCATTTAAAAGAAAGATATCTATCTTAGAACAGTAATTAATGTGATTTATGTTCAACCAGAATTGATATGAAAAACCTGTATCGGCTTTATTGAAGCTACCTCGTACATACATTGAAATCAGTCAAACTGAAGTTCGTTTTCATCTTCGAATAGACAAACTATTCACATCAAAGTGATTTACGCAAAAGTCGATTTGAATCTTAAAATTATATGCATGTTGCAGAAGAGTTCCGTGCAGGGCATGTCGACTGAATTTGGTCTTAGTATTTTTAATGATTTTTTTCCATGCAGCAATAGGGTGTTCCCAAAATGGAACGGAAATTCAGTGATTTCAGCGAATTCAGGGGATCTCATAAATCACTGAAGCATGAATTTGGATTAATTTAAAGATCTTCCCTGTTACCATTGTCTTTCTAACATCTCTGTCGCTTACATAAGAGGCAACAGGTTAAAATACAGCAATCCTTTTAATTAGATCTAATAAGAATTATACTTTTTGAAAACTCTCTGCTAATTACCAAAGTATCTATGACTACCTGTAATGGAACATTATAACGACAGGTGGATAGAATGTAGTTTAGTGTTATACTGAGGAGTATATTATAGAAAATACTAGCAATAGATATGGATAGAATTAAAAATAAACTCCTCTTACACTGGCAGACTTTGACATCATTGAGGCCTTCTTATACTAGTCATTGCCCATTTTCAAGATCAACTTGAAAACAAAAGTTCTTCAGTGCCCTTTGATAATCCGGATATTTTATTAAATAAACAAAAGGATTTACTGTGCAGTTGATGTAAACCATACTGATACAGAACTTGTAGTACAAGCCATTCCAGTCAACATCATAACCAAGAAAATACATCAGAAGATAAACTTCGTCATTTACCCAACAAATAATAAAGCAGATTCCAACCAACAACACTGTTTAATCGTATTGTTTCTTGCTCTCAGAAACTTATTGCTGATTTTATTTTCTACTTCAGAGGTACTTAATTCAGAGGTTCTTAAATTTGAATCAATTCTTCTCATCAGGTTCCAGGCAATCCTCCCATAACAGTAAACCAAGATAATAACTGGACTTATAAACTGGATGCAAATCATCACCACTCCCCAGATACTGCTGAGTAAACGACTGGGCCAGACGGAAGCTATACAAACTGTTGAATTCATCTGCAACATGAGATGATTTGCTAAAATTACCATAAATCACTTGGATGATATTAAATGGAGGACTGCACAAAGTTTTCTCCAAAGGTGTTCAATTAACAGAAAATCTTCACACAAAATAATATCAGAACGATGATAATGGAGGAAAATATGTGAAACTTGCACCATATTTATGAATTGTAACACAAGTTTCTGATGTGGATGAAATTAGCTTTGCAGGAGGTATACATTTAAATGTATCTTCAAATTTCAGGAAAAAGACTAGAGAAGCCACCAAATCTTTCTAAAAGTTTCATTCAAACTTGTGTCTAGATTTTTTATAAAAGAAACGCTTCTTTTAATGGTAGAAGAATTTCTAACAGCAAGAAATCAGACCTTAGTTGTTGGAATCATATAAACTGCATGAAATATAATACTCAATGACACATTTGCCACAAAAGTGATGTAGATCCACTTTATTCTAAAATGCGACCTATGCCAAAGTGGGTGAACTAGTTCCAGGTATCTGAAATAAAAATTGTGATCCCATTAAGATCGACAACTTACAAAATTTTACACCCTGAAGGAACTTCAGAAAATTCGGACTAAAACGGAAATATCACTTTTTTCTGACAAAAGCTTTACAATGGAAGTCTATGGGGATTTCAGATTTTGAATGCTGCAGCCTCCACTGCTGACCTTACAAAAGTAATTTTTGCAATAAAAATTGCATATTAGTGTTGTGATCTGAGTGATGTGGCCCTTTTCAAGTTTTCAATTTAGAAGTAGGTTAGAAATGACAAAAACAAGTACATGGTCAAAAATTTCTGAATGATGTCCAATCAGTAATTCTGACAACTTTAACTTTCTTCACTAATTTCTGACAAATGGGATTTGCAATAGTAACATTAGAAGAGTCAGAAACAAGCAATTGATAAAACTGGTTTGAACTGGTTTAAACCAGTTTGTGCACAGTTGTCAGAAATTAGTGATTGACAAAAAAAAGGGCGGTCACACAAAATGTTAATTTTCTTTGATTCCCTGCATATTTACATTTAAATATTATCTTGTACAAAATCCCACTACACAATCCTTTGAAAGTATGTAATGATTTTCAAAGTGGATGCTCAGATGTCTGAGATATTTGTGGATTTTTTGAGGGAAAAATCCAAGAAAAATTCCACCCATTGGCTTCAATAGGTCAGAAATTAATGATATTTCCGGGTGATTGTTAGCCATTGAGGAAAAACTCAGCTTGTCGAGATCCTGTCGGCAGTGAATTTTGTAGTGTCATCAGTTAATTTCATATCCTTGGTTTTTAAAATTTAAAATCAATTGTGTTTAAGAAAACTCTTGTTTAACGAGTACTAATTTTGTTTTCATGGTGTAGTGACATGTTGGGCTCCGAATCACTTCACCGTTAATTGGATCGACTACACTAACAAGTTCTGTACACACGCCTGGAAAGCCGGACAGACGTACTATCTGCCTTTCGGTTAGTTCGAGTTAATATATTGGATATATTCATTGTATTTTCAAACAAAAGAAACTATCAAATTTCGCCCGCCATTGACAGACCTAGACCGTGGTTCAGAAAATTATGCCCCCTGTTATTATTTAGTGATGTCTTTGTCTGATTTGTCTTTATGAGAACTGTAAAGTGGCACCATTACTAGCAATAATGGCTAATTTGGCTGACCTATCATTTACACCAACACTTTAATATTTATTCACAAAACCACAAAATGAGTGGGACAATTAACCCCATTCGCCAATAGCCAAGATCCATTTAGCGACAATTGCTAATAATGCTTTCCTGTAGCGTTAACATACATGTGGAACAACTAAAAAAAATTGTTGATATATACTATTGAATTTGTTGATGGTTCGTGAAAGTTGAAAGGTGACAGATAAATATTGTTTAAGAACCATTTCAGATGAAGTTATCCCACGCAAAGAGGACCCAAGGGAGTTCGTCAACCCTGAGGAAACCGGAAGCGGAAACGGAAGTGACGTCACATTAAAAAGCTTACTTCTTGCTCAGATGATCGTCGCAGTCTTGATCTTCGTCTTTCTACAAATGGTAAGGGGTCATTTTCATTATGTAGAGACAATCCAAAAATGATTTCTAGGCAGCCTGGGTGTCTTGCTTTCATCTTGCACCCTTACCGTTAACAGATGGATCTGCCACCGAAGGTGGACGAGTCACAAGGAGATTTATCGCGAAAACGAACCGGATGCAAATACCTATGTCAAAAGTCCTAACAAGACTTAGTGAAATTGCCTGCATTGGTGGATACAAACATTTGTATTCTGGAAACTTGCAGAAAATCGTGTCAAACTCCCAAGAATTCACGACTGGGAGGCTTTTCTGTTGTGTCTTTCAGGTGGTAACCGTTTTGTTTGCAAAGACAGACCGAATCAACGAGCAGGAAAATACACCAGCTAGTGTGGAGGATGATCCTAAACAAGCCGCATCTACCATGGAAAATCAAGACTTCATCAACCGGAAGAGGAGAAACGCCAAGAGGATTTCCGGTTCGAGCAGGGTGACGATCATCTATTGTGTAATTCTCCTGGCTGCTGCCATTGCCTGGTTCATTCTCGGAACCAAATCTCACGGGATTTCAGTTGATAGAAATGGCAGTGAGTATTTCTAACAGGTCCTGTCTGTGAGGGGTCTTGGATCTTAGTCAAGCGAAGCTTCCGAATTGCGATCAAATTCTATGCCATGTCGCAGAACAGAATAGCAAAGCAATTATTAGTTCGATTAAATTCACAAATTTTAACTGCGATTTCTTTGCAAGATTCGATGTTCGATGTTTGTTCTTTCGTATTTATATATTTTATTTTGTTGTGAATGTTTTAGATGTGGCGTCTTGTAAGGACTGCGCAGATGACGATGTCCAAGGGAACCGAACAGATGCTTTCATGTGTGAGTTCAAGGTAAAACCCAACGTATGCGTGGTTCTCCGTAGCGGGAGCTGCAACATAGATTTTGATAACTTCCGTATCATGCGTATATCAGGAAATTCAAATTTGTTCTCTGATTCAACAGATTCGGCGACTTGGAAACATTCAGCTTTACACGGTACAGTGCATCGTTGATCCCCTGGCAAAAGGTGAAGGTGATACCAGGCTCATCGCTGCCCAGGCCAATACGGCAGTCTGCTTCACTATCGCAAGCCTCCTGATCGCTCATCTGCTGTACACACTGGTTGTGGTTCCTCTGGTCAATGGATTTGGTAGGAAGAATGGCTTCATTTCCGACGTAAATCTTGCGATAACTGTCGGAGCTCTGTAAAAGCTAAACATATCACTGACAAGTGCTTCTTCAAAAATAAAGAAAATAGAAGTACGTTTGATAGAACGAAATGTTCCAAATTACTATTCTGATTTATTTCGTCAAAAATATCACACTCAGTTTCTGTACAAAGGACATTATTGTGGTGCCTTTCCTGGTGCATCAACTCTATGCAATCGTTTATATGACTACGGGTTCCGTGCTGCATTTTATCTGCTTAATTAGTTGTGCTCAAATAGATATTATAAAATAGGATAATAGAAATAAAATATATTTTGGAAACTTGCTTTCTTTTTCCTTACTCAATCTGGAAAATAATAAAGAAAATATTTTGTTTCTTAAAATGGTTTGAATGAGATATTCGTGGGACGAATATTCAGTTCCTGAAAAACATCCGAGCAGCTCCGGTTGGGCACTTAACAGTCTCTCCATACATGTAAACCCGGATATTGAAAGAAACAACAACACAAATTGCAGGCATCAATTGCTTCTCTAACCTTTCAGCAATTTACCGGTGAGTGAAACAATTATGTTCCGAGAAATACATTGTTAAAGAATTTTCGAAACGTTTGTATTACTTACTTCACGACATCAGTAATCCCAACTGCTGTGTCCAAATCTGCCTAAAACCCAAATTGCCTATGTCCAGTGGGGGGGGGGGGGGGAGGGCAGGGGTAGGGCTACTTCCCAACTTTCGATGCTGAGTCCAAATCTGCCTAAAACCCAATATTTTGGACAATGATCTTAAGCCCTGTTCATCAACTGACTTCTGAAGGTGATTCAAATCACCTGATGTAATTACAATTTCACCGGAAAACACTAAAATTTGTCTGTAACACATTGGTGCGAGTGGCCGCTCTGCCCAATTTTTTTTCATTTTTTCATTTTCATTGAGGGAAACTGACCAAATAATAATAGGTTGGCCCCTTCAGTGGAATACAGTGTATACTCATGCACAGGCAAACATTATATGAAATCCTGTTCAACCATGACCTGATGCTTAAAATTGCCTGAGCAGTACATTTTAGAGTCCTGATGTTTTGGACTACAATCCTGGATTCTCAACAGGGAGATGGCGACCCCTCAGGGAGCGTCAACATACAATTTTACAAATTTCAAAGGGAATATGAAAAATGGACACCTTTGCCATTGTCCATGTACCTATGTGTTTCATTTGCCATATATGTTGAGAAAATATTGTCACATGCAAATTTCACTCTTTTGGTTTTGGTTACCATCTCCCTTTGGGGTTGGCAACACAACAGCACAATATTAATCTATTGTATTCCGAGACAGAAGAAAATCATAATGAAGACTCACTCGTTAGATTTGCTGATTTTACTTCTGGCTTTGTTCGGTGTGGCCACTGTCACTTTCCTGGAATTTGGCTTTTCGTCAGTTGAATCAGAGAAATCTGGCAAGATCAACGCAATCTTTGCTGTGTAACGTTTTTCGAAAGGAGGGCATAGGCTCAAAATTCATTGACAGTGACTTTTGAAGTTGTACGTTAAAGGCATTAAAGTAGTCATTATTATTATTATTATTATCTTTGAGATACCACAACTGATGTCTGTCAGCTGCTTTCTCCACTGACTTAATTCTGCATAATTGTCTGGAATAAAGCTCTGCTCTTTATTGGGTCAAAACTGAAACGTTATCGACCTCGTCCAGTTATCTGTTCCGCGCAATTTACTGGTAGTTATCCGCAATATCGGATCCAAAATTCTGCTTATCGAGCCCCAACCTTCCAGCACGATTTGTCAAATTTTGCCAAAAAACAAAATATAATTGAGAATATTTTAGTAATACTAACTACTTGCGGCCCAGAAATGGAATTCCTGTACCCTTTGCTAAAACACAAAATTAAATTTGAGCTTTACAGGAAGTGTATCATGCTGGACTCCAGCCTATTTCTCACAGACTCACGACGTTTACACCAACAGCTACTGTGAAGTTATGTGGAGAATAGGAAACGTGTACACTGTTCCTTCAGGTACAGATTTCAGGTTTATCGTTGGACAAGCCTAAGAATGAAGTCCGGATTCCTATTTTGTAAGGACTACATTTCGACCTGCTTTTCGTTGCATAGATGGTACAAGGCCTTGTGTGATAACGAAGATTGACCAGGACAATGAGATTGACGTAAACAACAACGGTGACGATAGTTCGACCCTGAAACGTTTACTGCTTGCTCAGACAATTGTAGCTGTTCTCACCTTCATTCTACTGCAAATGGTCAGCAATTTTGAACTTTCTGCTCAGAGGCATATCGGGGATTTCTCGTATAGGAGGGGGCGCTATCCTCCAGAATGTGCTAACCATATACATTCTTTACACTTTCTGAAAAAAAAACTGTGAAACTAAAAACTATGAAACTAATTTTGGTCCGGTGATGGGAGTGGTGTCCAGTGTGCCAGTTAGTTTCGCCACAGCGGTTTCTCCCCTGTTTTACCTATAACTCCCACTTAATTATGGATTGAAGAATTTACATCAAGTTACATTGCGTAGACTTCCTGCTTGTATTGTTCTTTCAAGAAATGATCTTTTTGCAGGTTACGACTGCTTTTTATGTGAAGATCGCTTCGTGTGAACCTGCTGTTCACGAGAACATCTCAACGCTTCCAGAGGCTGACGCAAAACGAACGTTTGCGCCAGATGTCCAGGATCCGACTGTGAACCGAAGCAGACGGACTATGGATAAATTATCTGGTTCCAGAAAAGTAACGATGATCTATTGCGTGATAATCTTCATTGAAGCTGTCGTGTGGTTAATCCTGGCTTCTAAATCCCACAGTAGTCTCAACAGCAAAAACGGTAGGGCAGATTCTTATTCAGTCATTAAAGCCAAAAATTTTGAGGAGTGAAGAATTTCACTTTAGTCACTTTAGGTCTGATTTAACATTCTGGAATTAGTAACTGAAACTGAATCTTTACCTTGGTATTTGTGAGCGACTTCAAATTAGTCCACTAGAACCTAGAAACATCAGAGGCGTTAAATTTCATTGTATATTCCATCATTTATGTTGCCTGCGGTTAGTAATTTTCATGTTTTGACCATGAATTCGATTTTCCGGAAATTATTGAGCTTATGATAGCAGCTCAATAACTTACATTCCTGACTTCCAGAACTTCCGGCAGGCCATGGAAGAACAATGAAGACACGTCATAACTCTACGACTTACACGTACTCAACGGAAAACCAAAAGTCGGCCGTCGTCTTCCTGTGTGACTTCACGGTATTTCACAATATACTTCCCTTAAGTTTTATTGAGTATATCAGTCCCTTTTACTACTGTCAGAGATACCATGTGTTAAACTTTTAGTGTCGTCAAACTAGGTTCCAAATTCAAGGTGAATCCTTTTATTTGTGTGCACATCACCACGAATATGTATTCCTCAGATTGACCTCTGATTGAGGGGTAGACTAAGTCTGTCTCAAAGGCCCTTTTCTATTTTCAATAACTGCAGTCTGGCCAAATGTACATTGTTATTTGTTGCGTACTATCAGGCAGAATTGCCGCCCTGTTGTTCGGCTACTTCAACTGAAACCCTGTTCTGATCCTTCTATTGAGCCCTCCGAATCTGTGCGAGCAGGACAGTTGCCCCGACCCTGCCAGATTAGATCTTCTTCATAACAAGACCTTACTGCTTAGTCCTTCCCATCTGATCCTACTGTTTGGGCGGAGGAGGTCTCCTTCCCGCTGTCTGTCCTGGTGTATCAAGGGATTCCTCTGGACAGAATCACAGACAGCTGTGAAAACATTACCTTTCCTCGCACCATAAAGAATATTTTACTGTTTTTAATTCAAAATTGTATTGGTGTCATATTCATGTGTTCAGATCCGTCAGATGGGAAACCAACACCGGCACACAGTACAGTGTGTCGTGAACCCGCAGCGCGAAACGGATACTCAGAGGCTCATCGTATCCACACAGATCAACACGGCAATCTGCTTCACCATCGCAAGTCTACTGATCGTTCAACTGCTGTACACTCTGGCTGTAGTTCCTCTGGTGAATCGGCTTGTGGGTGGAAATTACATGAAGACTAAGTCCACATATATTTCAGATCTAAATCTAGGAATGTCAATTAGATTGGTGTAAATATTTATTACAACAATGAACGGAATTACTCGTACATCAACAGCTTTATCAGCCTGAAGTGGGTACCATGGTTAGTTTATGACCGGAGGGCTTGAATATGATAAAGCTGTTGATGTACTAGTAATTCCGTTTATTTTTGTAATTTATTCCCAATGGTACAAAATGCCAAATCCATTGAATTGTCCTCGATTTATTTAAAAGATGAATCCAATATTTCAATTAACACTTGGCAAAATAGAAATTATTTAGTCCTGAAGGAGTTAATAAAAAGTCTAGCTTTTCATGTTACACATTTCTAAAGTGTGATATACATAAACTATCAAATACTGGAAATATTAAATACCCCTTAACTTCAAATTTTAAATTGTGATAACTCTAAAAAAATGCATTCTATTTCTGTCAGATCTGTCAGATCTGCTTATCGCGAAAACCGTTCACATAACATTTGACTGTTTTTCAGCAGTAAAAATTCTAAAATTTATAACCACATTTTACTCTGAATTCTGAACGCGAGCCATATCTTTCTGGCCAGTTTAAACAATTCAAAGGCTTCCACTGGAAACAACATTCTCATATTAGTAAATAGTATACAATTTCAAAATACGCTGTAGATCTAAATATTCCTAAACGGTGTTTAGGAAGAAAAACAGTGTGGTTTGTTTGCATTCTTATTTTTCCATATTTGGAATGTTATTGTACATTTATTTTTACATTATATGGTAAATAAATGCACAATGTATGTATGATATAAGGCATTTGTCTTTTCTATTTTACCTTTTGTTAAGTGGCTGAGGCTGAGCTAGCTGAGGCTTAGCCAGAGAATTCCCCCTATGTAATCTGGGGCAGTGTGCCACCAGCCTTAACTGTTTAACAAGATCACTACACATGAACTCAACTTGGCACCAAGACCGCAATACACATTCATTCACCAAAATTCATATAGGGCTAAATCATTACACGGAGAAATTTGCTAACTACGTTCGGTCCATGAATATTTCTTCATTTGGAATTTAAAATGAAGCTGCATTTCCTGGACGTCGTGGTTTTCGTGCTGGCGTTAATTGGAGTTGTAATTGTCACTATTTTAGAACATTCCTCTGAATCAAATTCTTCGCATCGCTCAAATAATTCAGGTAAGACACAAGACAAAGTCACAACAAGAAATCCTTTCAGTCTAAGGTCATCATGGCGCGCATACAGACGTATGGGCTACATATACGAGGATTGGGATCGAGGCCATCTCAAATGATACCTATCCCATTCCCTGTGGACAGACAAACAAGGCTGAAAATATTGTGCAAAAATCATCACTATACGGTGGGGGATCTAAGGGTGGGGCGCCAGGGACACGCCCCCTCGGGTCTGAATTCTTTCATTTTCATGCAGTTTTGGGGAAATTTTGGCCAAATAATAGGTTGGCGCCCCACCTTGGAGGTTGGCGGCCCCCCCGTCTGGGAAATCCTGGATCCGCCACTGATATCGGTAGTTTTGAGTTTGCATTTTGATGAAGACTTGTGAACACATTTTTTTTGTTTTACTAGTCTTGGACAATTCCCATTCCACTTGTGTTTCATGTTTACATGTTATTCCTGCTTGTCATGTCAAATTTTGTAGGCGTATCCTGTTTTCCTCCGGCTCATTTTCAACCCGAACAGTCAGACTACGTAAATAGGTACTGTAAGGAAGCATGGAAAGTGGGAAAGGTCTATGATCCGTTTGGTAAGTGAAGATTAAGTATCTGTTACAAATCCATGAAGTTCCTGATTCTGTACATAACTTAAATTTTTCGAGGTAACCGATTTGTGCTTAGCGCACAAAGAATGGACTGAAGTCTGTGAGGCGCAATTCTTGCAAACAATATGAGTCTTACTCTTGCATAATTGGTAGACTTAAACGGAGTTTAATCAGCCTATCGTTCAGTGCTAACCTACATTTTGGTCCATTTCAACCAGATCAAAAGGTCGGACATATTTGGAAATGCTTCAAATCATTGGAGAATGGAAACATACAACTTTTATTGCATCAATTTTTTTTGGTCATAAATTAGGACATGGACAGGAGTCAAATTTGTCATGTGTTACAGTCATTTTTGCAATTCGTGGGCACTTGACCTATTTTTAAGAAGTAGGTCATGCTACCAATTGTTACTATTTTGTCACATTTAATTATTTTTGGACTTTTTTGTGTCATTAATTAGGGCATGCTCAGGAGGTTTTTGCAAATATGTCAACAGGCACTTCTCATGTATACATAAAAGTGGGTCAAATTTCTGATTTGTCAAAAATGGGTCATGGACCCTAGTTGATGCCCACAACTGTTTTGATCTGAAGATTTTGTAATTTGACCTCTTTTTTTGACAAAATTGATAAAAATGGGACTTTTTTTACACATTTCAGCATCTTGAGGGGACATTAGGCCTGTTTAGACTAGAAACATAAATTAAAATACAGTGTTCCTGGTGGAGTTTCAGATAATTCCAATCAGCATAGTTGACTTAATTAACTTAGATCAGTTTGTTACTACCTGCATCTGAAGGATGGGGAAGGTAATAGTTTCAGTTTGTTTGTCAGTCCACAGGGGGAGGGGGTACCCCTCCCCTCCACCAGCTAAGTCCAGGTCAGGGTACCCTCCCTCCCCCTCCCTCCCTCCCCCTCCCCAGTCCCCTTGCCATTTCCAGGTCAGGGTACCCCTCCCTCCCCTTCCCTCCCTCTCCCAGCCATGCCCAGGGAGGGGAGGGGAGGGAAGGGAGGGAGGGGAGGGAGGAAGGGGTACCTTGACCTGGGCCTGGCCTGGGGGAGGGGAGGGGAGGGAGGGAGATGTACCCTGACCTCGACCTGTTTTGGGGGAAGGGAGGAGGGGAAGGAGGGAGGGGAGGGAGGGATACCTGACACCTCCCCTCCCCTTCCCTCCACACTCCTCCTTTCCCTAGCCAGGTCCAGGTCAGGGTACCCCTCCCTCCCCCTCTCCCTGCCCCCTCCCCCATCCCTGGGATGGGACAGCAGGATGAGCTCTTGCTACGCAGCAGGCGTTATGCCTCTTGTGTTACGCAGGAGGACTTTCTTGTTCTGAAACATTTGTGGATTGTTTTGTCAGTTTTGACTCAGTGGTTAAAACCAGCATCAACTAACATCGCCTCGGTAAAAATGGCATCTCCATGGCACACTTTCAAACTACAAATACCAATAATCCAGGACTCACTTGTTTACTAATGGGAACTAAAGGTCCAACACTCGGGACACATGCCAGCGATGTTTACCAATGAACACTCTGGACGCATGTCGGAAATAAGAAAGAAAAAAGTTTCCTTTGTCAATGTTTCACCGTTTAAATCAGCACAGGTCCCATGGACCTTTTTTACGAGGAACGTTTATTATGAGCTGTCTTCCACCGTGTATCAAAGTTGGTTTCGAAGAGTCACATTTTGTGGCCCATTCGCCAAACATGAAAACACAGTTCTGGTAATGATAAAATTTAGCAGCAACAGAATTATGCGAAAATACATTTCTTGTTTCGAATTTTAGCAAGTAAGGTGCCAAAGCGATCAGATGGGGAAATCAGACAGAGAAATGCACAGCCTGACTGGAAACCACCTGAAGATCACACCGGGGAATCCAACGACAGATCAAGCACCCTGAACACGTTACTACTCAGTGAGGCCATCGCAGCCATTCTGATATTCATCCTGTTACGGATGGTGAGTCAATCGATGGTAACATTTGTCTCTGCTCCTGCGTTTTGGAAGCAGATGCAGAAGCACAGAGAGATATGTGCAGCCATTGAGTTTTTGGAGTTCGTAATGGTGTCAAAAGAAGAGAGATTATTGTTTCACATGTAAGTTTGTTTTGCCTGACCTTGACAGTAATGGCCTTGATCTATTTGCACAAGCATTTTTCTTGTGCCGTCATGTAAAATTGCAAGTATGTAGAATTAGAAGCAGAGCATGACAATCAGACATGTGCTTTCAGGTTGTTACAACATTGGCCACCAGAGGGCAATGGTATAAATCGTCTGCTACCACCACACCAGATGTCGCTGATGAGGATAAATTTTTCCGCCAGGAAGAGAAGTCAGACCGGCAGAAGAAGGTTCTGAGTCAGATGTCCCAGTCAAGAGGCCTCACCATCGTGTATGGTGCTATTCTACTTGGGGCAATCATCATCTGGGTTGTTCTGGCAGCAAAATCCCACGGTGTATCGACCGGAATGACAGGTGAAATTTATTCAAAGTTAATTGAATTTGTAAGAGAAAGATTCATATGAATTAACTTGAAATAGGACTGGACCTGAAGGTTTTCATTTACACTTACAGATGATCCAGTGCGGGAGAAATGCTCGCAGAATTGTACCACTGACGGACAGGCGGCGGACGAACAAGAAAAAGATGAAAATAACAAAAGTCCGGATGTGTTTATGTGTGATTTTAGAGTAGGTTGCCGGATATATTCGTTAAGTCGATTTATGTAGTGGTTAGCTGTAAATTAAGAAAGTGGAGGCACAGTGGAGTAACCTCCGCGACTGCACCCACCCTCAGTTTTCGGAAAAGGGTAGGAAAACCGGGAAACAGATATTCTAATTTTTTAGATGTTTCAAACTATTTCACAAATTAAGTATCTTTCATTTGACTCCACTGAAATAAACTTTAGTCAGTACTACAAAAACTAGGGAACAATATTTTGTCAGATTAAACTAACAATATTTGAGTTTTTCATGACAAGCAAATCTGACAGAAATAGAAGGCAACTTTTTAGAATGATCACAACTTAAATTTTTAAAGTAAGGGGTATTCAATATTTCCAATAATTTCTAGATTGTGTGTCATAATTAACACATACTATATATAGCAAAGAGTAGAAATCCACTTAAAGATCTGTCAGATCTGCCAGATCTGATAGAAATGCGTATCGTGAAAAACTAGATTGAATTACAATTCCGACTCATGAGTCTCATTTATGGCTTTTTCTACTGTCAAAATAATTAAAATGAATTCAACACTTGCAGCTGCGAGTTCTTGGAAACGTACAGCGCTACACGGTCCAGTGCGTCGCCGATTCTACACAGCCGCAAACTGAGACTCAGAAAAACATGTTCCCGGCTCAAATCAACACTGCAGTCTGCTTCACCATCGCAGGTCTCCTGCTCCTCCATCTGTTCTACACACTGGTTGTGGCTCCACTGGTGAATAACTTATTTATGAACAATGGGAAGCAGAAATTCTTTTCAGATGTTCATTTATTTACAACACTTCAGATACAATAAATAATTGTTTGAGATCATGTCAGATAGTCTGTACTCGGTTCTTGTCTGAGGTCAACTTTAAATTTCACAGAGATATTAGTTATTTTAGTTTTCCCTTTTTACATATTTTTACACTTTTTTGGCGTTGGTACAATTTATTTAAACGTTCTACATAAAACAATAATATAGTCGCAATACTTTTCGAATGTGTATGCCACACTAAGTTTGCCACTCACTTAATGACTTTCAACCTGTGTTTAGGCAAGATTTAATCCATGAAGAACCGCGTGCTTGGTGATTAGTAGTTGGAAATTACCTGTAGTTTTGTTCCAAGTATGTAAAATGATTATTGAACGCATCTGTTTATCCCATCTCGTGTACATAAAAATAACCGTAGTTGAACCGACCCTGCTTTTTGTACTAGCAATAAAATCTATTGAATATACGAAGGACAAAATTGATCAAATAGTAGGTTGACGCCCCCTGGGTTTGGCAATCCCCTCTGGGAAATCCTGGATCCCCCCACTGATCAAGTGAGTTCAAGTCCACGAAGAACGACTCGTTCGGAGCATGAAAAGGATTCGTTTATCAGATTGGATTTTGTATCGCAATTGAAAAATGATAGAAATTAGTCAATAGATAGCAGCATTGATTTGAAATTTGCGACAGAAAATGTCTTAATTGAAGAGAGGAAGAGTTCATTTTGTGTGATAATGCCTAAGTAAAAACCAGTCTACAAATTCATCATTTTATTTACAATTTTTTCTATCCATCACACAAAATATTGTCCCTACAATTTTTTCAGAACAGATACCACCACTAGTAAAGGTCAAAAAAAATGTTTTTCAATTGCGATACAAAATCTGATCTGCATAGATCTATTTTTGCAGTTTTACAAAAGACAAAAACAGAGGAAATTAGTTACATTTTAGATGGACAGTGATGTCCCTGTTTGGTCCCCGCCTCGTTTGTATGTTTTATCAACTACGTACAATGGATTCTCGTGATCAGTTCGACGATATTACTACTAAAATTGGCAATCCGTACACAACACGTAGCTTTCAGTGTTTGCAAACGTCAAAGTGATTATTTCATGTACGTTCACTGGTTCAATGAGAAGAATTGATATTTAGGTAATTAAAATAACTGATACATTTGTATAAAGGCCAATCTAGTCATCACCAGACACACACCAAAGAACAGTCAAATGAGTTCAAGTCCACTGGACATATTTTTACTATTAACTGTGATATGCAATCTTTGATCCTATTGACGCAACTGGTGAGGAAGTGTCACTTTGCAGAGGCACTGTTCTCCATTTTAAAAAGACGTTGTTGTTGTAACACCAGAAAGTATTTCAAATATTCGAATACTGAATTGATAATGATTCTAAGGCATCGCGTAGCAGATACGGAAATTCTATTAAATGATACTTGAAAAGTTAGTTTTAAAAAACAACAACTAATATGCATGTTCAGTCGTCTCAGTGTCATCTTCCCTTGTTGCTAGTGTGTGTGTGTGTGTGTGTGTGTGTGTGTGTGTGTGTGTGTGTGTGTGGCGTGGCTACGAATCTCAGTTCATCACTGAAACAAATAAAGAAAGCACAACGTTGGGACATGAATACGAAAGAGGTGAGATTTTTCCTGGAAATTTGTCATTATCACCAAGATAAGCCTCCAATGCAATACTGATTTTACAGATCTGTACATTACACACTGTAAGTCTGAACTTACACCTCAGCTTACAGATGACGGCCATTAGATTATGACAAGGAAAGTTCCACAGATCATCGTCCACCACCTGGACGCAATTTTCATTCGTTCCTCCCGTATTACTTGGCTCGCCTGTAATAATATCAGACCAACATGACAATTTTTCTGAATAGAAAATAAACTGTGATTTAGGGACTTACATTTGAATTTGCAGATGATTGCGTAAAACACCGATCACTGAACACAGTTCGCGTGGTGATCACCCCCACCGTTTGGCTCACCTGTTAAGAGATCATTTTTTGCAGCCCCGACTGCAGATAGAAAATGTTTCCAGTAATTTCTGTCCCCAATGTGTGTCTGTTTGCCAGCTTTTATATTTCAATATAGTAATAGGCTCATTGAGTTTGAATACAAAGGTTATTTGCCAAGGTGAAATGACCAGAAAATGTCATATCAGCAATGGTGGATCCAAGGTTTCCCAGATGGCACGTGAGGGGGCGGACAACCCCATGTTGGGGATATAATCTATTATTTTGCCCATTTGTTCAACAAATGCATACAAACGAAAAGCATTCACTGGGAGGGGGGGGGGTTACATGTTCCTGGTGCTCTCATGTTTGCTGGTACATGCTTACTTAGAATCTTAAAATCAACGACAAGTTTATGTAACGTCAAGGTCATATCAAAGTCGAATTAGAATGACATCTTGTGTGGATGTATGACGTTAGAATCAAGTTGGGTTTTAACTAAACGTCAGCACTATCTAAATAATTTTTTTCATTTTAAATTTTGAAGCAGACGGATCACCTGTGTTCCAGTTTGTGTAGAGAACTTCTGTTCCGTCGACCCAGAGGTACGGCAGATCTGTGAAAAAAGAAAGAGATAGATAACAGTATTGTTTGCCACAAGCAATCCTGTACATACATTAAGCTAAATTAACCCCAATATATTTAAGAATTCAACAACGTCATGGTTTGTTTTTTGTTTTAAATTCACTGGTGTGATTTTTGCCTTTGAAGAAATATGTTGTTACGATGGAATTTATTTGCGTGATAGAAATGGTTCCTTTAAGTCCGGTTTTCTTTTGAATTAAATAATATATCAAATGTCTCAATGAAAAGGCAACTCACTGGCGTCTTCTTTCTTCATCCCGATCCAGTATCGAATGTAAACGCCATCGCTGGCGTCCAGCATTCCCTGCGCTACAACGTTCTTCTCGTATTCCTTCTCCAGGGAAACAAGGTGGGCGTCAGGCCCTCCAGACAGCTGCAAATGTAAACCACATCAGATCAGGCCCTTTCAACAACTGTAAATACAAACTTAAACTGAGCATCAAGGACTCCAGACAACTGCAAATATAAATCAGGTCAGCATCAGGGCTCCAAACAATTTTAATTAGAAATTGAGAAAACATCAGGGTCCCCAGGCAATTGTAAATATAAAATAGATGAGCATCCATGCCTCTTGACAACTCTGAATATAAATCAGGTGAGCATCAAGGCTCCAAATCATTGTAATTATAAATAAAGTGAATAACAAGGTCTCTGAACAATTGTACAGTGGTGGCAGGGAGTCTGAGACGCCTGCCACTTGCAAGACATTTACTTCTTTATCATTCTAGTTTCTAGTTATTTTTCCAAGGCAAAGAAATGGAAATACTAGAACCTAACGTCTTTCACAATAGCTTTCCAGACGGCAGCTGAACTATTAAGGCAAGCAGACACCATTATAAAGTGTCTTGTTTGGTATTTCTGAGAGCATGAGAATTTACAGCGTAAAATTCAAATTACTGTAAAATCTCTGTACTTCAAAAGATTTAAAGGTAGGCATTGGTATAGGAGTGAAAGACCATAAGTGTCTACTACTAGACAATATCTCCAGTTATTATTTTGAATATTTAACACTTTATTGGTAGTTAAGTATCAATAGTGTAAATATGAACCAGATGAATAACAGCACCTCCAGAACTGTACACATAAATCAAGTGACACCAGGGCCTCAAGATAACAGTTAATATCCACCAAATGACATAAGGTCTTCCAACAATCTTTAAACATGAATCAGGTGAATATCAAGGCTCCAAATAATTGTAAATATAAACCATGTGAATATCGGGACCTCCAGACAAATGTAATATAATTCTACCACGCTGGCGCATAGTAAGTTGCCCTGAACTGTAGATTTTTGGGCTGTAAGGTCTAGATCAACCTACCTGTCTGTTCTTAGGCTGTCTGAAGTGTCTGATTGGTTGAATACAGTCACGTGGGGTATGGGGGGTGAGTTGGCAGTGGTGAGTTGAAAAGGTAGGTTGGGTTTCATTTTGGGCTTGAAAAAAAAACCGTCAGCTTTGATGGGAAGGGATGGAGCCAATGGCTTATTGCATAGCAACAAGCATCATGGCCACCAATACAACAACACTGCCTGCCTGGGAAGGCTCCTCACTTCGGTGTCTAGAAAGGCAATTTCCAAGAAAACTACTTGGTCTAAAATTTTCAAATTTTCAGGACAGATAGATATTAATATTAGCTACATTTCTAGGTATTAATATTACCTATATGTGTACTTTGGCAGAATAAAAATAGACATGGGGTGAGATTGAGTCAGACCTCTTGTGGTGAGTTGTCAACTCACCCTCGACCCCATAAGGGGGTCTCAGGCAAGTTATAAACTCACCACTCGAGGTCTGAGTCAACTCACCCTTCAGTATCGTTGTCTATTTTTTAAACCAACTCAAGGGCTTCTGGACATATTCTAATGTAATGTAAACCAGGTGACATGAAGTTTTCCAAAAAACTGTGAATATGAGCCAGGCGAGTATCAGACCTCCAAATAATTGTAAATATAAATCGAGTGAATACCAAGGTCTCCGGATACAAATGTAAATGTAAATCAAGTGCCATCAGGATCTCTGGACAAATGTAAATCTGAACCAGCTGAACACAATGCCTACAATGACAATCGTGTCACTTTCACATCAACTAAAAGAGTGAATTCGTTAAACTCACACTTAATGTATTTTTGCTGAAAACGTATGATTTGACGAAAACCTAAAAGACAAGGAGTTTGGTAGGTGTACCGACAGAGTGAACAGCAGATTTATAGCACCTTGCGATATTAATTTATTTCAGTCCTCCCATTTCTGGGTGACAACATTACCTGAACATTACCTGACAATAGTATTCCGCGTGGTCCCAAGCGACCACCACGTGGGGCACGAACTGGTAGCAGGTGCTTCCGTTCTTGATCCAGTTGGTCGGACATTCTCCAGCAGGTGGCGTAGTAGGTATTAGGGGTGTGGAACTAGGGACTGAAAAAGATACCAAAACTGAAATGCAGAAACGATATTGGTGAGAAACCTCAGTAGAAAAATGGAACTGGGAAAGAGGGACTTTGGGAGACATATAAAGGCGGAAATCCTTTTCTTGCCCTGTCACACTCTGCAGGAAGTTCAGTAAATTCTGTCAAGATGTTTTTCAATGCTCCAATGCAAAGTCTGTGGAAATATCATTCCAACAGATGCAGAATTAGCCAGTGATTGAATCCTGTTAATTCCTACATAAATTTATGTGCATTAGTGAGTAGATCCGAGTTACATGGCCATATTTCAAAATTTCAGTTTGTAAATGAGCTAAATATCCAAGAAATACTCAGAGGATCAATAAATTCTGACTGCAAATTCTGCCTACCTAATGTTTTCAGATTTAGATAGGATTTACTCATTCAAAGTACTTGCCTAGTCTGAATTTATTCAGTCCTGGAGTGGGAGTTATGGTTTGTCAAATGGTTTGTCATCACTGGTCAAAATTTACTGATCTCAAAAAAAAACACATGGTTCTCAAAATTCAAAGATATCTATGATTGTTGCCAATAGTATCTTTCAATATCCCTATAAATTTAAAGCCAACTAATTGGGCATCTGAACTACATTGGCCAAATAAGAGATAAATTTTGGATGACTTTGATATTTTTGGATATTTCACTGAAAATGAGCATGAAAACCAGCCCTCCCATTGACTTACATTGAGACAGAATTTACTGATATCTAGCAAATAGCAGAATTTACTTAACTTCCTGCAGGGTGTGTCAGAACTGGAAAGAGTTCTTTTCTTAGTAGTTCACAAACTTTGGGAAAAAATATTTGTGATGTTCACTTTCCATTTATGGCCAGAGAATTGAAGAGAAGTGACGGTAAAAGCACACATATTTTGAGCTTACATTTCTCCATTTTGCAGAAGAACTTGTAGTTATTAGAAGAGCTGGCATCGTTCCAAAATCCCCAGACACCATTGAAGTTTAGGGACGCAACGTCCCCATCACCGGACGGCTCAGGCTGGTGCCAGTCCTCATAGTCCAGCTCTGAACCATCCGTCCAACTCCAGACGCCATCTGTAACATGTCGACTAAGTTTATAAAGCCTCAAAAATATGACCTTGGCACTCCCTTTGGTGGTTTGCGGTTTGTTTTGGTGGTACAGAAATCTTGGGTTCATCGGAGCTAAACATCATCTGCAGGATGCCTCATTTGTGGTATGCAGACTAACTTAGTACGGATAAATCTTCAAAGGTAGACCTTAGTATATGAATCCCAAACGTATTGTGTGGTGCATACTAAGTTTAATAAATCCTTAAACACGATATTCACACACATACCGGTTTCTATCAGCCCCATCCAGTGGGGGCCACTGTCCCAGTTGGCCATGTTTGCGAGGAGTGCCTGCTCTGTTCGGCTGTGCAGTGACACCAGGTGTCCCGAGGGTGACTTACTCTGGCAGAACGTCTCCGCGGAATCAAATGATCGAGTCTATCGGGAGAAAATATTACTCATCATTAATGTTCTAAGTTTAAATAGTCATTGGTTCAAGTTGTTCCTAATTGAAAGCAAGACACCACTGCCAGTAGGAGTAATCTCTGAACAGTTTTTCCCCTAGACACTCTAAAGGAGATTACAGAAGGAGTCAATACGTACCCCTGTGTCTCGCCAGTAGCAGTAATCTCCGAATGGGATCCACCCTGAGAGGCACGATCCTTCCGCCTGAGATGGAGTCGACTGTACGGGAACTGCAGCGGGAATACGTCAAAATTAAAGAATGAAGATACTTCACATCAACTGGATATCAGTGGTGTCACGCTAATTTCACCTGCGCATGTTCGTATTAGTGGTGCCTCTTTATATTTGCTCAAATCTTATTTTCACAATCCAAAGCAGTAAAGTGATTCCCACTTGAGCAGTGCAATCGTTCAATTGTATTTCTTCTTGATTGGCTATTGGTGCCAAAAAGGTCGAGGTGTGCTTGAACACTAAAAACCTAGAACACTAGGAGTACCAGTGGTGTACGCATGAAAGCTAGAAAATTGGGACTGGTAGTGCTGTATTTATGGATGGAAATTTACACTAAAATATGGGAGACTAAAGGTGTCTTTAAATAATAAAACTAGGATAACAAGACTACCAGTGGTGTTTAACACAAGAAATCTACACCAGAAATCTGGAAGACTAGGACCCAGCATTACCTAAGTGTAACATGCGATACCTGAAGGCTATACCCGTAAGCTTCTTGTGGTGTTTTTTTTTCAAGAAATCTGGAGCACAAGGACTTACCGGTGGTGTATTTACAATATGAATCTGTAAGACCAGAACTCACCAGTGGTGTATTTACACAGGTAGTAATTACTAATGGAACAGTCCACTGTTTCCCACCATTCAGAGGGTACTCTGTAGATTCCACACTGCCCTTAAGGAAAAGAGCTAAAATGAGCAAAGGAATTTCACTGGTAACATCGGGTGGATAGACATAGGCGGATCTCCGAAGGGCTTCCTGGAAGTCGGTATGCCGAGTTACACAAATATCAAGGAGTGAAGAATTGATGTAGGTATGTCATCCACTGCATTTACCTATAAGTTTCCTGTTATTGAAATGTTTACAATGAAGTGATTTTAAATTGAGTGTTAAGGGGAAAGGTGATGATTTCAGTTGTGTGTATCAATCTGACCACAGGGAGGGGTCCCTATCCCAAGATGCACTGGAAAAATATCCCATGATGTACTGGGACAGGACCCCCAGGAAGAACCAGTTCGGAAGGAGGTCATGACATCCACTTATCCCCCGCCCCCCCGGCCACCACGGTGCCATCTCACTTTGTACCGGAAATAGAACTAACCTTGTACCGGAAACGATGATCTCCAGTTCGTGTAAAATGTCATCCAGCCGTCGGTCCACAAATACATCCCATTATTCTATGGCAAAAGTCAACAATTAAGTTTGTCTTGTGTGGCAAATCTAATCTGTGTCGTATTATGCTGGGTTTTCGGGATGTGCATCACAGGCCAAGGGATCGAAACCCTTTGTTTTAGCATTGCTCGACAGCCGGTAGTTTGTTTTTCGTTCGTATGTGGTGCAACATCCATTTTTTATTTTTGGAGGATATTAGTCCCTATTTGGGAGTCGATGATATCAGCGTCTTGGACTTCTATTGACGTCTGGGATTGAATTTCAGCCAGGGCGGATAATCTGACTTTCGTCATTTCAGTCTGTTAGTCTGTGTGTGATGGATCCCTCAGAATAACCTCCTGTACGAAATCTAAACATTTACATCTGAGCTGGCTACCTCTGAAAACCTTCCAAAGGCTCGTTTACTAACAGGAAGCCGCAAAGCAATTTGTCATCCGTGTTGTCTCGATGGTACTGAATGGTGACCTTGGTAGCTCCCATATGTTTAGGGCGAGAATTTAATGGAGGGGTGGAGGTTTTAGACACTGGCATAATCCAAAGTCTTAAACGGGATATCAGTGGCAACAAAAAGGTTGCATACTGGTCCCATACAAGTGAATGTGGCAATCACCACCGAATGCTTTCAGAGATAACTTACGTCAATGTCGCTCATACCGATCCAGAATGAATTGTATCCGACCTCGAGCCCAGCAGCCTCTACGACAGAATCTTCCGCAGCGCTGTGCACAGAAATCAGGTCAGCACCATCCGCAAGGCAGGCCGCCCGTGCAGCCAGGAATGTCTTCATATCTGTGCTGAATAAAAATAATAGATCAGTTAGACTTAAGTCAGTGTGCTCTATATGGAAACTAGATCCACTCTGTTTACCAGGTAGGCTGCCCAAGCGTTGGCAAACCATCTGTTTTTTTTTCTGTTTCTGATCTGTTTCTGTTAAAAACAGTGTCGAGAAACATCTAAGTGAAAAATATTGACCCCTAGAATGATCTCATCAGGAAGCTATTTACTCCCTAGAATGATCTCAGGAGTAAACTGTTTACTGACTTTCGTCATTTTAGTCTGTTAGTCTGTGTGTGATGGGTCCCTCAGAAATCCTAAGATTTCTGGGTACAAGTTGCATTACAATTTGTAACTAGAAATGCTAGCCAAAAATTTGTTTTTACCCGGAATGATGATTTCGGGAGTAAACAGTTTACTCCCTGGATAATTTTAGGGAGTAAACTGTTTACTCCTGAGATCATTCTAGGGGGCAATATTTTTCACTTAGATGTTTCTCTACATTGTTTTTAACAGAAACAGATCAGAAATAAAAAGAGAAACAGACGGTTTCCAAAGCCACGGCTGCCTGGGCAGCCAGGAACTGAACAAAGACAATCGGATCCCTTGACTTACATACATACACTTGTTACATAATCCCAGGTGTCTTTCCTGAAGAACTGTTAGTTAGTTAAGGAACAATCAGCCCAACCCTCCCAAAAAGTTTCTCCTTTGTTGTGATTTATTGGTAGCCTCATGGATGGGTTTAGGGAGGTATTTTGCAAGAGAGAGTGCATCGGTAACGGTGGCTACAGAACACTCGAATCTGCAGCAGGTAACAGTGAGGAAACATCAATGTTTCTCACCTGATTTTGTAGACATACCAGTACCAGTGAGGATATGTGAATATTTTTTACCTGATTCTGTGGCAAGCATAACAGTGGTACCGAGGACATATATTAATGTTTCTCACCTGATTTTGTAGCAGGCGTACCAGTAGGACCGGTAACCCTCTGGACACGATACGCTCGGCGCCGGGGATGTGGAAATTACGTTCCCTGGATCTAGTATAATGGCAGAAAATAAAACCTTAATGCAATAAAGATTACTTCATGTGGTTCGTACTTTCTCACCAAAAACAGGCCAAGAAACCGTCCGTAAATCGCACAGGAAACGAGCCACCAATAACGACAAGAATATTCTGACAAAGGAGTTACGTTGTTTTCGTGGCGTTTTTGTATTTCAGATTTTGATAAGATGCCATTTTCACGGCTTAGTTTCTCCAAGAAGATTCATTCGTTGTAAGGATATTTTGCGAGGCCTAACAGTGAATCAACTTTCTCGGAGTCATCTCAGTTTTAAATGGTATCTTTCTACATTGGGAAACTCTACTAGCGTTAGAGATGCCCATGTGAATATAAGTAGGGTTCAGGAGATGTTTTTCACGAACCAACGCTGACACCGATACTGCTTTGTACAGACTAAACGGACGTTTACTGACTGTGGCACCAGACTCGGCACCGACTTAGGGGAACGGGTTGGAATCCATTTCCGTTTCCGGTCCAATGCGATCGTGTCCGCTCAGTTCTCGCTGTCATTATGAACAGTTGGTCAGCATAAAGCCCACACTCGAACAGCGGTCTCAGTCTGTTAGGATGTGTGTTGTGTGCTCAGCAGCAGAGCCAGGAGCAGCGCCGACACTATAATTTGCCCAAAAAATTCAGAAATGGGACAAAATTTGTTCAGTAGGGGCGCCCCAAGATTCGTTCTCGGTGCTAGCTTACCCTTGTAGATCTGACAGATATAGCTTCCGGTTTGACCCTCACACGGCACGTCGTTCCAGCCGCCGAACAATCCCAAATTCCCCGTGTCTATCATCCCACAGTAGTGACTGTCCTGCAGGAACATCACGAAAAGTAAACGGAACGAGAAAAGTTCACTGGCCGTTCGTGACTAATTTCCAAACGCATTGACCTAATTCGCGAATATATGCAGAAAGCCCAGACTGATTTTGTCAACAAGAAGGTCCTCCTGCGTAAACCCAAGAGGCATGCCGCCAGCTGCGACCTATCCCCCGGGAATTATGTCCCCCCCAAAAAAAAATTTTAAAAAAAAATTTAAAAAAAAAAAATTAAAAAAAAACAACAAAATTTGGGGGGTACCCCGGGTAACCCCCCACCCCTGGCCAGGACTGGGTACCCCCAGCCAGGACTGGGTACCCCCTGTCCCCCCCCCACCCCTGGCCAGGACTTGGTACCCCCCCGGGCCAGGACTGGGTACCCCACCCCCCTGTGAACTGACAAACACGACTCAAACTATTACCTTCCCCCATCCTTCGGCTGCGGGCAGTAATAACACAGTTCATCCGAAGTGATACCAAATAGTGCAGGCGAGCCAAAATTCCAAACTAAAGCCGAAGCATTTTTTATCTCAGACCTAGTGTGGCATGAGGCTTGGGTGGAGTCAAAAGCTCTTTGGAATAACAAAGGGAAAATTTACACAGTTGATCTTACTCTAACCTGGACTGAAACAGTTGAACCATAAATTTTCATCCAAGGTAAATTATTTCCTAATTGATTTCAACAGGTAAGGTATTTATCTGATTCACCCGAAGTAATTTGGTCTGAAACAATTCAAAGGTCATGAATGTGTTGCCGAAGACATAATAAAGAGTTACATTTTTAGTTCCAGATGACGGACATAAAGGTAGAGAAGTTAGGACTCTTTTACACAAGGGTCAGCGTCAACGCTGTGATGACGCTAGTGATATAACTCTCGTTGAAATTAATGGAGTCATTCCAGAATGGATTGCAACTCTTCTGGAATGACTCTATTTGTTCCCATTGTTTTTAATGAGACTAATATCGCTAACATCATCGCAGCATTGGCTCTGCATTCACGCTGACGCTCGCTGTAAACGGGACCTTACACGGTGTTGCTGGAATCCAGAAGAGGAAGTCGGAACATAAGACCCAGGCTTTCTTGGGATGTTACTAACTGGGACATTGTCTGTGAACAAATAAATAAACAAATGCCCTTACAGCTCTGGGTTCCCCTGGAGACCAGTAGGTGAAGTCAACAGCTGTTCCATCAATCCATGTCCAGGGTCCGCTCAACTCATCCAAACCAATCCACCAGACGTTCCCATCCTGGTCCTGCAGCTGGGAGTTGACCAACACTAAAAGAAGTTTTCCGTAAACTTAAAAAAGTCATTTAGTAATTTTCTCACAAACATTAAGTGAAGCAGAACAATGAATGTGTGTGAATTTAGCGGCAAAAAATTCTTTCCTCTTAGATCCAGCTGTGCCAGAAATACCGAAATAGGTTTATTTACATCAAACAACCGAGAATCAGCAATGGATGAGGAACCAAATCATTTTCCTCCTCTCTACTACTGCGATCCAAGAACCCACTCACTCTGCTCCAGTTCTGATTTGATTGTAGCCAAATCTGGGCTGAGTCCTTCCGTCTCTGATTGGCAGGCAGCTCTCGCAGCTTCTCGAGTGACCCACGAGCTACCATCGGCTGACACAACTTTGAAGCATTTGTTACTGCCGTCTGCAACAAGGCAAAAGACCTCCTTAAAATCTGCATTGTAGGCAAGATCCAGAAAATTAGTGTAAAGTCAACTGAGAGGTGAAATTTTAGTATCAAAATTTGACAGTCTTTTGGTGTGGACAGCGGTACTTGCTTGATGAAATTTTTGTTTGTGTGTGTGTCTGTATCAGTGACCGTGTGATACGAACCTACTCCAACGAATCCACTAGGGCAGTATCCCTACACCAGCTGGGTGGGAGTCGGCGTAGTTGACGGTGCTGGTGTCGGTGTAGCTGAGTTAATGCAGAGAAGAAAAGCAATTATTGCCGCTTCATCTCTCCACAATATTGATTTTAAAATTTATTCAGCTCCGCAAAATGTGTCAATTGAATAGATTGAACATTTTGTAAAGTGAAATTCTAACTTACTGGTAGGACTAGGTAAAGGATCCACTGAAACAAAAATTGGAAGATTTAAACGATATCGTCTGGGCCGAGGAGCAAGGCAACGTACCAGGAAGTTTTTGCTCCAGTTAAAGAATCCGGGAAAGATCGTCAAAAAGAAAAGAGATTACTGCTGTATTTGCTTCTGGATTGTCTATATATTTTTTTGAAAATTGATTCAAACCCCGAGAGAAGATGTAAAGTGGTGTTTATGTTTTATATTATGTCATAAGACCATAAGATTCAATTGTAAATCTAGCACTCTTCGTAAGTAGTGCTCTTACGTCTTAGCTTGCAGGTGGTTCCCAATTGAAGGTCTTTGCATTTGTGATCGTTCCACATCCCACTTCCGATATAAACCTCGGCACAGTTCGCTGTCCCGTCGTGGTCGTTCGGCTCCCCTGAACAAAACAAAAATGAACTTTCAGGAAGTATATCAGCTAAAGAATAAGAAAACTTACCATCATTTGACTTTTTTCAGAAAGTTTGAAGATGATACCTGAGTTCCAGTTCTCAAAGCCGCTGGGAGTATTGTCCAACCAGTACCAAGATGCTCCTGAAAGTAAAATTAATTACTGATGTTAAAAAAGATGAAATAATAAACAAATGAACTCAGTAGTAGATCCTGAGGGTCACAGGAGTTGGGTTTGGTGGCCTCGTGAACCACACTACATGTTTGCATGTCCGCCAAAGGATTTCATGTCTCTCTGCCAGTTCCACTCTTCCAAGCCCTCTGTTTCGATTGTTCTTTATTTTTTCCAGTGCTCACGGTTGTAGCTTCGGGTCCACTGATGCTTGCTCAAAGATTAGTAAAACCGGGTTGATGGCGGATCAACTTTCATGACTAAATAATCACATATAGAATGGTGGATCGTATTCAAATTTCACCAAGTTGTATTCCTGAGATCAATTTGTGCGTGCTCTAATTTTATTTCATTCCATCATGGTTGCTGTATCAACTTCAAATCCAGGACAATATCTTTCCTCAGATGCATATTGAGTTCACTCAACAATAGGGTGCTACCCCGTGACCACAGATTTATATACATACCTGCTCCATTCTTGGCATACCCCATCCAATAGTTCCTTGAATTTCCGGGTATGTTGGTTTTAGCATTGACGAGCATCCAGACTAAGTCTGACTCCTCCTGGTTCTCCACGGACACAATATGAGAGTTCGGACCCCCTCTTATCTGCAACAAGATACACAACAAAACGTAAGTGTTCGTTCACACCAGTCAGTCTATTCCTCCCTAGTCCTTCCTCCATGGACAAACTCCCCTACAACTGTTAAGAGAAATGCAGAGGTCCAATATTCAACGCTTGCGCTTTGTTCACTACAGTGAGCCAACTTTTTGTTGATCACCGCTGAATCTTGGACTTAGATCATCTAGTTAGAACCAAGAGAGCATGACCACATAAAGATCTTAAATCTCCCAAGTAACACATGCCTTGATAGCTCAGAGAGGAGAGTGTCAGATCTAAATGACTGAGGTCCGAGGTTCAATGCTCACCGTGGTGTAACATTTTGTTACTGAATTTTTTTGTTTTCCCGCAGTAAAGCCAGTGACGCCGATATTGCCATTTTTGCCAATTTCGGCTTTTTGTGAAAACCTCGAATTGGAAAATTATGATGACCATTTGTCTTGACGTTTTGAACAACAGTGTCAGAACACAAGCAAAGGGATTCACTCACCTGACAGTATCTCTCGGCCTCCTCGAAGTTTTGGTAGCGGTCTGGTTCGAATAGGTAGCAACTGCTGTACAGGAGATCCCATCCCTCAGGACAGGTGCCTTGCACGGGAGTTGTTGGTGTTGGAAGCGCAACATTACCGCCTGTGCTACTGTTGTCAACTAAAGTAAAATCAATAGTTTGTCATCATAATTGCAAAATCATTGACTACGAAAGGAGAATATTTTTATTTTAGATTTTGAAGGACATTGGTCCTTTTTGTGAGGTCACTGGTACCCCTGTTTTCGACTTCTGGTGACTTGTGCCCTAGGTTCCAAAGCCAGGTTGGATCTCTTGCTTGTATGCTTTGTCGCATGCACACAATGGATTTCTCAGATTCATCTCTTTCCTATTGACTTACTTTTTCAATCATTGTTGGGATTTGCACCCATGCCACAAAAGGAGAATTAATGTAATTTTGCAAACTTGGTTAGGTTTCTGCACAGAAGCATTATTCCAAATGAAACTCAAATAGAAATGCTTTTAATGAAGTACAAAATAAAATAAAGTAATTTATGGTAGGGCTTAAAGCAGCAGCAACATGGGAACATGTGGGGTCCACCCAAAAAAACCCCAGAATTTAAAATGTGTTACTGGGGGGGAGGGGGGGTGGTGCCTGGCTTATCTTGTGTTTTTACTTTCTTACTGCGCAAAAGAAGTTCTTTCATTTTTAAAAATGGTCACCTCACTAAAGACGCTATTAATAAACTTACGTTTGCGCATTTTGCACACAGCTCCGTGATCGTTCACATTCGTACATGGAGCATCCTGCCACATACCCTGAAGACCTCCCGGTGTCTACATTGAGAACAATTACTTTTATTACAACTATGGAAGGTAAAGTTTTCATAAAACTGTTTATACGAAATCTTGCGTCATGGTAACACACACACACACTCCCCCTCTCTCTCTCTCTCCTCCCCCCCTCTCCTCTCTCTCTCCCTCCTCCCCTCTCCCCCCTCTCTCTCTCTCTCTCTCTCTCTCTCTCTCTCTCTCTCTCTCTCTCTCTCTCTCTCACACCGTTCTGGCTTGGACACAGTCGTCGTCAGCTGTTTCACCATTCGGCTCTCCAGGCCGAAAGTAGGTGAATTCAACAGGAGTACCGTCCACCCACTCCATCTGTCGAGCTAAATTGAAAACATTTAAAAACTCGTAGTAATCTTGTGACCGTAGAGCCTATTTTACAGTAAAGGTACCTTATTGATGGAATTGGGGTTGCTTCATGCCTTTTTGGGCAATTTTTGCATGCGAGATGAAAGATATTATTTTCACATGGAGGGGAGCACCCGAGGTGGGATTGAAACGAACCTTGGATACAGAAGGTGAGGGGTGTGGGAGGGGTGCAGGGATTGGGGGTGGCGGGCATTCATGTGAGATGAGATTCACTCACACAAGATGAGATTCACTCATGCAAGATGAGATTCACTCACACAGATGAGATTTACTTATGCGAGATGAGATTTACTCACACGAGATGAGATTCACTCATGCAAGATGAGATTCACTCATGCGAGATGAGATTTACATGAGATGAGTTGCACGCCAGATGAAAGATATTATTTTCGTGTGGAGTGGAGCACGCAAGGTGGAATTGAAACAAACCTCAGATATGGAAGGGGGGCAGTAGGGAGGATGCAGGGCAGGGGGGTGGGGGCCAGGGGGTGGGAGCATTCACGTGAGATTTTACTATGTAAATCTCATTTTGCATAAATCCCATCTTGTGTAAATCTCATCTCACATAAATGTCATCTTGCGTAAATCTCATCTTGCATAAATCCCATCTTGCATAAATCTCATCTTGCGTAAATCCCATCTTGTGTATCCCATCTTGCATAAATCTCATCTTGTGTAAATCTCATCTCGCATAAATCCCATCTCACATAAATCCAATCTCACGTAAATCCCATCTCGCGTAAATCCCATCTAGCGTAAATCTCACGCGAGATGAGTCACCTAGTGAAATTGTTCACTCCTTGATATTTTTGTATTTTGTTACTGACTGTTAGTGCCCCTGTATTACCAGGAATAGTTTTGTATTTTGTTACTAACTGTTGGTGCCCCTGTAGAGTCCAGTCCACCACCAAGACACATCGGGTGAAATCTTCAGCACATTGTTTGTTATGAAGTAATTCTCTGCAAAATTCTCAACTGACGCAATGTTGGAGAGCGGATGCACTGGAGAAAAAGAATTTTCGCTCTCTGTTATCTTAAAGCGAGAACAGCACATTCGAAATAATCAATTATCAACAAGTATACTTTTTATTTGCGCACATTTTCACTTGAAATAAAGATTAAAATGTGTACAATTTTTACTGCATTTCAAATAAAATTTTCTTTACAAATGTTTAGTCATACATTGCTCAATTTTATGTGATCAAAAAACTGAAATATTAAAATTCAGCTGGCGTCACATCTGTACAGGTTTTTGGACCAAGTAAAATCGGGAGAGCAACATGGAACTTTTACAATTGAAGTGAAGATACATGTCTCAAAGGGGAAACCATCATGCTCAAAGTTTAACCAGAAAATTGATATGATTATCTCGAATCGATAACTTCGTAATTTGATATAGAATCTGAACTTACAATCTTCGCAGAAGGTTTTTGCGTCGTGCCATGTCAGGTATTCGATTCCAAAATAGTAGCAGCTGTCTCCGAAAGGAACCCAGTCTTCAAGACAGGTTCCGTTAGTGTCAGGGGGCGCCGTGGGGGTCGGCACTAAAATAGTTTAATGAACAATCTGACGGAACCAGTGCGTCTGCCTTTAGGGACAGTGCCTTTATTTCAAGGGGCGTGGCAGGGTTCTCCACTATAAAACAAATTCCCTCGTGGAAAAAATGACTTGGTTGATTCAACCCAGACCACGATCGTTTACCTGCCGTATATTTGCACATGTATCCGTACGTGTTGTTACAATCTACGGACAACCATTCTGGATCTCCGAATAAACCGCATCCACCAACCAGGGGATCCGTTTCCAGAAGACTGTAGAAAGCGTGCCATCCGTCGTTCCATATAAAATTACCACTGCTCTGAAACACGGACATCATCAATACATAAACAATCCACCTCCAGAGAATCCGCCTCTAAAATTTCCACCAACCAGAAGATCTGTCTCTAGAAGGCTGCGGACAGCGTGCCACTTATCATTCCACAGAAAGTTTCCACTTGCCTGAGAAGGTTCATGTTTGGACGCATGCATTGCCCTTGTAGTGAACCGGTGGCTAGCTATTTATGGCCGGCTTGGGTGTTGGGTTAATGAGCTGAAAGTACAGGTTTGTCCTGCAAAATAGTCTTTTGAACAAGAACAGCTGTACCATGTCACAAGAAAAAGTTTCAGTCAAATACCAACACCCCCTCCGCTGTAACATGATGCAATGGACTTCAGAGATGGAGGCGGCGTGGGGACATGGGGCATGGGACAGGAGCAGGAGAGGTGGGGTCATTCCTGACTGGTCCTTGGAAGGTCCCTGTCCTTCCTGGGGTGGTCCCGTCCCATTAAAGATGAACAGAAAACTGAAAACATTACCTTCGGTGGAGGCGGTTAAAAAACATGGCATTCTTTTTCAATTCAAAGTATAATTTTTTAAACTCGAAAAGCTTTTTTACCAAAAAACTAACTTACCTCAGGGTCATGGAGTCCAATCCAAAATGAGGTTTCATTGTTCTGTCCATGGGCCAGTAACATCGCAGCATTCTCGGGAATCGTGTGAATAGAAACTAGGCTGGCATTGTCCATGGCGCATGCGCTCTCTGCTTCATCCCATGTGACCTGTTCGTTCCCCATGAGTTTGTAACATGAGTACCAATACAAGTAGTATCCCTCAGGACAATTGTGAAGTGGTTCTGGTGTCGGCCGAATGTTATTCTCGTCTATATTATATATATTGTATAAATGGAAATAGTCCTTATCAAAAAAAACCCAAGCAAGAAAGTCCTCCTGCGTGAACGCAAGAGGCATACCGCCCGCTGCATAGCCGACCTATCATAAGATTTCTGTCCTTAAAAAAAAATTTAAAAAAAAAATTTAAAAAATGGGGGTGGGGGCTGGGACTGGGACTGAGTACCCCCCCCAAGACCAGACCTGAGTACCCCCCAAGGACCAGACCTGAGTACCCCCCCTGGGAC
>JBCAUG010058736.1:0-23232 GCA_038406175.1 Haplosyllis leylae | reverse complement strand
AGAGGAACTTTGAATTAACAGTCTTTGAATTAAGCATACATTTTAAACATAAAATGATAAGATTACGGCAAATATTTTATCAAAAATTTGAATTAAGTGGAAGTCCGAATAAACCATGTTCGAATAAAGCATGCCTAACCTGTATATTGCCCAAACGAGTGCGGCATTCAAAGACCTATGTTGCGGGGTTTGGGATCCAGAAGGTGCAAATTTTTTAAAATATTTTGTCACGGTGGGTGGGTACCCTGGGTCTCCCCTGGCTGGACCTGGCTTGTGGACCCCCCAGCTTGGGTACCCCCTAGCTTGGGTACCCCCGACATGGGTACCCCCCGACTCAGGTACCGCCTCAGCTGGGACCTGGACCTGGCCGGGTACCCCCTTGTGGACAGACAGACACCTTCGGAATGCGGGCGGTAATTAAATCACATAATCAGAAGATCGCGACACAAACCTCGTAAGAATTCTTGTTTAGATGATTATATTATTTTTAGATTCGGTGAGGTTTGATAATTCACGGATTAATATGCAGACTTTGGTCCATTGAGCTGTCAAGGTATCGTTGGCATTGGGCACATGTTTTCAGTTTACTCGACAAAGCACACTGCCGGAAGAGCATCCATTTCTGACTGATTCCGATGGTGTAATTCAATTCTGACTGAGTTTTACAATGGTGGTCTATGAGAAGCTATATTTGGAAGCATAAATAAATAACCAATACATTTGTCTCAAAATAATATTGAAATATCGTATTTTATATTAGGGAGAGCTGAACTATGTTGAAACTTTTGCAGCTCACTTAGGGATGCCTCTGATAACCAGAGATTTCCAACAAAGTACATGATTAAAACTCACTTCTTGTTAGAATATCTGTAAATATCAGAGCCACCCTGAATGGGTGGGAGTTAGACTACTATGAGGGGAAGGAGGCCACTATGAGGAATGGGACATTCACATGTGCAGAATGACATCACTTCAGCTTTTGACTGAATGGGATTGAAGGGGCATGCACACATGCAGAAGTGATGCACTTCGGGTTTCGACTGAATGGGATGTATTGGAGATTCAGTCTCTCTGCATTGTAAACTTTCAACAGGAGTGTTGTGTTCTAGGGTTTGCTGTGTTGCAACACAATCAGTGCTGTTCACACTTTGGTAAGTAGTTAATGGGAGTGTTGTGTTCTACATTTTGTAGCTGGGGTTTGTTGTGTTGCAACATGATTAGTGCTGTTCATTCTGTGATGAGAGCAAAGTGTAACAGTAGTCTAATACTGGGATTTATAGGCATGTGCAGAAGTACCTTTCAGGTAACTCCCACAAAGCGGGTTTTACCACTAGTATCTGTAAATATCAGAGCCATCCTTCATTCTGGGAAAATTCCAACATAGTTTGACTCCCCCCCCCCAAAAAAATATAATAGTTCAATATTATTTTTGAAGCTGATTACATTGAGTCGATAATTTATTTACTCTAACGATCTGGGCAAAAATTGTGATCCAAGCTTCTCGCAAAAGGATTTAAGAAAACGCAAAAATCATGACAACGTTTTTATTTTTTACAGAAATTACCTAATCTTCAAGAGCACTAAAACCCTGTAGAACTTGGGATCAGTATTACCATATCAATATAGAGAGCTGATCCAGAGAAGCTGGTGCGACACGACGAAGCGCGTGTTACCCGAATGTTTGTCACCGCTTCATGGAAACCTGAACGATTTATTGAACAATGGAAACAACCAACAACAACTTGCTGATGAGGCTGTCAATGAACAGTTTAGCTTTAAAGCGTCAGTTCCAAGCCAAATATGTATTGTTCTCGCCCCAAAGAAATACTGTTAGGCCAAACATATTTTGATCTAGTTTTCGGGGAAGCTTGATGAAAACTGCTTTTTTGTCCTTATTAGTGACCAGTGTTAAAAAATATACGCAAATCATACCAACTGAATAGTCATTAAGTGAAAAGTCTCCACGTACAACCTATTTTCATTTCATGAATAAAAAATCTTTGTTAAGCAATCGAGTTTTTCATGATAAGGAAATATCTTAGATCTGGCAGATATCAAATGAAATATTTAGGAACCATCACAATGAAAATTAGGAAAAGGTTATTGCAAGTGATTGACCTTTGCTAAAGTATAAATATATATTTGACACCTACAAAAACTAAGTTGGTTTCTAGATTTATCAGATCTGTCAAGTCTGACAGAATTACTTATCGTCAAAAATCCAATGTTTACATCTGCAGATACATTGCTTTGGTCATGGAACTGGATGGCAGCAACTTGGGTCATACCAACTCCTGTCCTGAGTTTGCACGCAAAAAGTAAAATGGTCAATATCAGCCTCTTCCTCTCAATGTACAGTTTACAATTTTGCTTAATGCGCACAGTACTGGTACGTTGATCGGATTATAAAAACAGGGAATTTTACATACAAGTAATCTGCTTCCTATTGCAGCTTTACCTGGGTCTTTCACAGCTTGATCCAGCTCATGAAGGCAGCTCTCATACCAGTGTCACTTTTTATTTTTCTTCGTTAATTTATTGTGTGCAACACTGTCTACATATGGGACAGGATACCTGCTGCTAGAGGTCACAGTGCAGCTTAATTAATTTCTTCGATAAATTGATTGTTGGACACATGTTGAATGTTGTGTCGCTTTGTGATGGCAGTGACTACGGGAAGTCGCATCAAGTGACGTACACACAGAGTACGTAGTGTTACTTGGGGATTTCAATTCAATAACACATTTTGAGGGGTGCCAAGAGGATAAGTTTTTCATTCACTGTATTGGATTTCGAGTCAACAAAGCTCACCAAGATGGCGGAATTGTATGACAACGAATTTAGAATCGCCTTGATGAAGCTGAATCCTGCCTTGAGGGTAAGTATGCCAATGAATTGGATGTAACAGGAGATGTTTTCCATACAATTTCAAAATGTGAACAATTTTCGACAATTTCCGTATAGTTAAAGGGAAAGAGCCATTGGTAATTTTGCAAAATTTATATCAAAGTAAATTCAACTATTTCTTGACATGTGTGTCCAGCAACTCTGGGTTAGTTTCTGACCAATTGCGGATCCATGAGCAACTGGAAATCCCTTCTTTCCGCCATTTTTAGCAGTTCCAGATTAATTTTTTTGGGGTTGCGCGATGTCTAAAAATTACCGAGCGCCCCTTCTATTACTAGCAATTAATGAGAAAAGAATCCTGCCAGTTGACGAATGGAATAAAATAGCACAGTGAATAGTGTCCGTGTAGATTATTGAACAACCGACTTTCATTCACTTCTCGTAATGATCTGGTACCTTTCCTGAGAAATCCTCAAAGTGATATGTAAAGTAACAGCACCTATGGAACTACATCAATGTCAATGAATTATTAAAATTCCTACAGATCCCTTCAGGAATCTGCAATAACTCTATGGATTCCATCGTGTAAATACCATCCACGCAAATACAAGGGAAATCCTTTCAGTGGAGAACTTGCAATTCAGAAATCAACCGTGAGTCGCTTTATTAGTGTCATTACTTGCTGGTTCAATTTATTTCACTTCGTTGTGTGTAAAGGCTCTGGTAAATTGTTGAAAATCTATTAACCACTGGCGAATAATTGATTAAAGTGTGTGCTGCAGGAGGATGACATGAGTTTACTACTCTTATTCCGGCAAAATAGGGGAACCTATAGATTACCTATTTTGAAGAATTACGCACAATAGGAATTGTACCTTGAGCTGTCACTTCACATTTATCTACAGTAACTTCATTCCAGGAGTCCCGTGACCTAATAAATATTGTACCACAGTATCTGCTAACCTGAGACAGTGTCATGTAATATGTATGCATGAGACACATCGTCATCGTTAGTTTGTAAGACACCAGAGTTGTATGCAGATCATTAGAGGTTTCTCTGAATTCTCTGAATAGATTAGGCAAATAATATCTAAATAATTGGTGGTTCGTAGACTCGTCTTACTGGTTGAATTCCAGATTTAGCCATCTATGATTTTCAAGTTGACCTCATGTATCTAAAATCTTGTTCAGATTATAATCTTCACTTAGTTTTGTACACAAGAGTAAGTTCTTTGGTATTCCAGTTCTTCAGGCACTAGTACTGTCCGAGATTGAAGCTAAAGCGTGATACAGTAAACGGACAAAAGTGAGAAAGTGTCCTGGAACTGTTGTTGAATGAAATCAAGTATTCATCAGCTATTTCAGAACCGTGTATAAAGCACAAATTGATCTATTCTGGAAGCTCTTGACAATCCGTAAATTGCTCTGTAAGCTCCTTCGGGACAGGTATCTATTTCGCATTGAACCACACAATAGTCGGGATCGTTTGGCAATTAGTATGAAAATGAAAATGAATTCATGACGAATTGATCTAAAAAGAGAGTGGAAATTGAAGGAAATATGACCCGTATGAGATGTAACCTTACTGAATCCGACACTGCAGTGGATATTTATGGGGCCAGCAATTAGGTGAGGAATGGTAGACATGAAACATAAATCCACAACTTTTGGTAAATTTCAATCACAATGGAAAGCAAAATGGCCCTTCCTTGTTCATATGCACTTTACCATTGACTTGTAGTGTGCACGAAGGTCGTCTCATTATTATTGATTCCGGTAGAAATAAGTTTGGCCGATGAAATATCTTCTTAAATGTGATCCATTGCACAAAGTTGGCAATATTGGCACAAAGGCTTATGCAAGGGATAGCAAAATTTTAAAAAATCATCAGCTTTCAGTGAGTATTGAACCTGGGATCTCTGTGATGATCAAGAGGTCCTGGGTTCAATCCCACTGGGGCAATTTTTTAGTTTGCTCTTCTCCATCAATGCTGGCAGGATTCTACCAGGATTTGGCAGAAAATGGCGAATTATAGAAAAACTTGAATGGGTGTGTTTCAATATTTCGCCTTGAATCTCCGCAGATCACCTGTTCCTGTGTTTTAATGTGTATGTGGCCACAAAATATTGTGAAGGAAATCACAATTAAACCCTCGCAAGGACTGTACGAAGAGTGCCATGGTACAGTCTTAAAAATATAGATCTATGAAAGTAAATAATGCAGAAAAACTAAATTATTCTGCAATTCAACTTGCCATGAAGCAAAGGTACAGAAACCAATCAAAAATCTTTTGCGATCAGTAAATTGAGAATTGTATGTCATTAGTTCCCTCTGAATCGACCTCGCACAATGCTGACGACAGAAGTCTTCAATTTAAAATAGCATTTCGTACGCAAAAAGTAGTGGGGGTATTTATTATTTATATGTACTACTTACACGGTAAATGATTTAGCAGTAAGAATGTGTGAGGAAAATTGAGTTGCAGATGGAAATTGGTGCAATATCTCATGCCTTCTAATGTAAATGGCATTGATGGGTAAAGGCATCATTCGTTGTTAAAGATCCCCGTCAACGGCAACAAATAATCAAGAAATCAAAATACACTCGAAAGGTATTTTGTTGCCATAGTTTATGATGCACTGATGCTCTGCTGACTGTGCTAGGCAGGTATGTGCTGGGCAGGAAATTTCTGAATTATAGAAAACTCGATTGGTAACTTAATGCAGTACAAAGATAATGAACGTATTTCCGATCGATTTCGTTTCAGCATAATAACAAATGCATTCAAATAGATAAAGGTACGGAGAGAAAAAACTTGGTTGGATTGAAATAAGGATGAAAAAGATGTGTAATTTATCGCACCAACAGTGGCGGATCTACGATTTTTGGACAGGTGTGCAGGGTACGACACGTGCCTAAGCACGCACAGGGAGGGCTCCGCCCATACCCTAGACCTGGACTACACTGGCCAAAGCAGCCCGGTATATACCCGTATATATAGAGTGCACCGCTAGTAGGGCCAGAGTAGAATAAATGTACTTACACTTACTTAAGAGTTACTCTCTTATGGAGAGGTACACAGAACGCGCACCTTACAGGAGGGAGCAACTGGATCAAATTATAAGCACACTACTCTTGAATTGATAAGTTTCGAACTGATAGATCTAAATGTTTCTTTACCTCTCAAATGCTTTGAAGCCCATGTGAAAGTCTATCGGAAATGTTACACACTTTGGGTCAAATTCAGTGCCAATATCAAGTGCAATGATAAAACTTAGAGTGGTGTGTTGTAGTGGAGTTTTGGTCTATATCTTGTAGCTTTAAAGGGGAAAATTCCCATGGAACATTTTGTCTGGTAAAAGTTGACTCCATTTGTCCTAGCTGTCAGTTAAAGCAATTTTTAAAATATTATAATCTCATAGAAATTTACCTGTTAAAGATAAATGCGCTTTATGGCTTCGTTGTTTCCGTTGTTACCATGGGAATTCTTTCCCAATAGCAAAGACAAACACCAACAATTCCGGTTACTATGTCTACATCATGTTTTCCGGATATCATTGTGTGGCAACTGTCTACGTAATCCCGCTCACGCTTGTAATGTCGTGTTGCATTTGATTACATCCTTTCTTAAAAGTAAACAACTTAGAGCAAATGTGAATGCGAACGAAATTTAACTGCAAATATGAGCTGTAATATGTGATCATCATCCTCTTGAATAGAGATTAAAGAACTGAACTGTTGAAACAAATTTAAAAATGGTGGCGTGATAATACCTTGAAAGATGTTCGGTTGTATACCTTCAGTGGTAATCTGGTTTTTCTATTTTGGAAATACGTTCCGACTCAGGCTATTTTACTCAAAGGAAAGTTCTGCACTTTACAACCAAATTTAATGACAATAGGCTCCAGGAATGAAAGCCGGAAATGAACTTTTTAGAGTCTCACTGTTCATTCATTGGTTGAATATATGAAAACGTGGAAACACGGAAATATGGAGGGTCATCAATTCTATGGAAAATTGTATCAATGACGGGCTAAAAGCCCAATTACTAATTGCCAGTACCGTAGAGTCAAATTTCAAGTCTATTTTCTATTGTGTTTTCCAGAAAGAGGTGCAGGCTATGCTCGAAACATTGCGCCGCCAGGAAAGTGAGGCAATGCTGGATGTTATCAACGAAAGCAGGCACAATATACACCAGACACACCAAGAGATTGCAGAGGAACAAGAAAGACTTAGATATGAACAGGAATCACGAGCTGGTAAGAGGCAACATATTGGAATTTTTCATTTTGTTGATCAAAAGAATAGATTACGTTTGACAGTTAGAATTTTTGTGTACTTTGTACTTGTACTTATCAACGTCAATCGGGTTTTTTCAATATTAATTTTAGACCAATTGGACCAATTCATCTAATGGTTATTTCTGCATCTACAGTTAGGTCACTATTATATTTTACAGTATGATAGTAAGGTTATTCATTTATGGACAGGTGTCTATTAATGCCACCCAACATTTCAGATTTACTGCAATATAATTTATTTGATGTCTAAATTGATAGTCAGGGCAATTTGATAGTTGGCATCAGTCGGTTAGTGAAGTAACTATTAAATCATTTAGATCAATTGGTCCAATTGGTCTAAAAAGTATTTTGAAAAAACCCGAATGCCTTTGATTAGCAGGTCAAGTACACAACATATTCTGAGGAAACTGACATACAAATATTTTAAACTTACTGTATGAAAGGTGCCGAGCTATAAAACTCAGCTTTTTCGTGATGCATTTCGTCGCTGGGAGCGCCGGACAAGAACATTTCCGTACTTTTCAACCAAATTTAACGCCAAAAGGCGTAGGCCAAATTTTTGACAATGAAAACCTGCTTCGCCCTGACTTCCATTAAGGGCCCATTTGCACTTGGCGACAACTTTTATGTCGATACAATTAGGTTTCATTGACAATACATTATTTTGTCTTTGTTGTCAAGTGTGAACAGTTAATGATGTAACACGTTTTTGATGACACAAAAAGTTCACATTGTTGTCTGGAAGTGTGAACTGTCCCTAAGGAAGGGAAATTATGAAACAGTTTCGCCTTAGTTAATTTTTATTGTCATCAAAACGAGAATATGGCTGCCGAGGTGCACTATTTTGTCAGACATGTAGACGTAAAAATCATTATTCATTTGAGTTTTTCACGATAGGCGTTTCTGTCAGATTATCTGACAGATCTTTGCACAGGAAATAGCAAAATAAATCGTCAATCTCCTCCATAAGGATATAAGGATCTGGAGGTCCTGGTTTCAAACCTCACTGGGGGCAAATTTATACGAAATTTTTTTTGCTCTTCCCTGTGTAAAGATCTGTCAGATAATCTGACAGAAACGCCTATCATGAAAAACTCAATTAAGACTATTACTGACTTCCTATCATTTAGTTATTCTTATAATGTTTACTACCATTAGTTAATCAAAAGAATGGTAAGTTTATTTTGGGGTATAGAAGTGATTTCAGCTTATTGAAAGGGTGATGTATTGTTAAATTTTCATGCTTGCACTGAGCACAAAACGATTCATATTAATTCATACACCAAATTTAATGGTATTCATACACGGTATTGGCGTGTCTTTACTGACCTATTGCCTCCTTCATGCGGCATGCCAACCAATTGTTCATTTTTAGAAACCCACAAACATCAGAAAATAGTATGTAATATTATACTGATGACAATTACATACACTGATCTGACTTAAGGAGAGGCTTTATACAACCATTGCACATGGTTTTTCTGATGTTTGTGGATTTCCAAAAATGGGTAATTGGTCAGTAAGGCGTTGACCTTCAGTCTGTAAAGACAGGTTTGGTATTGTATCTCTTTACACACATTCGTACATAAAATACGAGCCGAATTATGCATTAATGTCACGCTATTCATTTTTTATTCCACACAAATACGTTTGTATTTTATATGGTTAAAAATATGAGTAATAACTTCCACATGTGTCATGGTGACGGACCAAATAATATCAGCACAAGCACATGTCGAAGCAGGAAATCTGCCTTGAATAAAGAAAGCGTGACGTTTTCTTTCATTTCGTCATATCAATGTTTTTTTTTTTGCCACTGCAGTGAGATTTATGTCTTTTAATATGACATTATTACCAGAATCAAACCAATTAGTTTCGATTTATTGTCACCTTTATTTCCAATTTTCCGTTTCCAGGAAAGTTGTGACACATTGCAGACTCATTAAAATTCTAACATAATAGCCTCTAAAAAGTAGCTAAATTGACCCAAAAAAATAGAATTTTGAAATTGACCTTTATGTAGCCTTCTCACTTGATGGTGCATGAAATTCTTTCAGGGTGATCAAAAAAAGTAAGTGAGTTCTTCCCTGCATGCCATGGATTTCTCAGATTCATCTCTGGGGCAAGACCCCTGCCATAAACATATTTTATGAACTGGTGAAAATGTCAACTGAAAAAACTAATAGCTGAAGTGTAGTGATAAATGCCATGAGCTTTTTTTCTCATTTTTGGAGGACAATAGTTCTTTTGTGAACGCGCTGATAACCCTATTTTGGGATAAAATGAAGTTTCCTCCAGTAGGAATTTAACTCAGAACACTGACCATCACTGGATCTAATTGTGCTACCCAGACATGTACTGAGTAGTAAATCCTTAAATTGAACTTTGTTTCATGTACCACTTCACTTTTGAGACTAGGATCTTTTTTAGATTCAATAGAACATGGCTTTATAAGGGTCTAGCAGTTTGAGACCAACAAGGCATGACAAATTGGCAGAGTTGGTAAGGCATTAGACTTTTAACCAGTGACAGTTGGTGTTGTGAGTTCAATTCTCACCGGGGACAACTTAATTTTTTTACTAAAACTTTTTAAACTCCTCAATGTCAGTTTTGCACAAAAATGCCAGAAATATCAGATTTGTGTTTTTTTAGGAAAAACTCGACTGAAGGTAGTGCATTGGTTAATCATATGTCTTTGTATTTCAGCTGAAAGTCGCATGTCCAGAGAAGGGGACAGTCGTATGTCGTACACCCCAGACCAAATAGCGGTTCACGAATACATCGCTAGGAAACGAGGAACACCACTTCGGCATGAACACAGGCAAGAACAGTATGAAGAACCCAGGCATCACCACAGGAAAGAGGAGAAGAAAAAGAAAAAGGTTCAGATGCAGGAACCCGAATATAACAGTGCTTCAGTAGATGACGAAGTTTTCTCTTTTGAAAAGGTACGGATTAGTTTTTGTGTCCAAATAGATTGTTGATTCTCTTTGTTGCTGTTGGCAGCCATTGTCTTCAAATCAGTAAACTTGTACTGTAGCCTAACAAAGTCATCAGAATTCCTGAAAAAATTATAACATCTAAGAGTATTTCAAAATGCAATAATAACTAATGGTCGATTGGATTTATCAATAGACGGACATTGAATTTTTTTCAAAAAGATTAAAATTTACCTTGGAACCTACTTACTGCCCGCAGTCTCTCGTGGGTGGAAGGATAACGAATCGAGTTTTTCACAAACACACAAGGTTGGCTATGTTGGCATTCTTGCCAACTTTGTGTGTTCCCACATATTTGCAGTTGTCATCTCTATTTACATCAACTGATGTTAGTAAATGTGAAATTAGAAATCAAGGGGTATGTGACAATTACATTTCAACGTTTAATGCTACATTGGATCAGTGGGTTTTTAATGGCAGAGCTAAAACGAAGTTGGTAATGTTGGCATTCTTGTATTGTGGAGAGATTGTGAAAAAGTCTGTTGTACAACCATTGCTAACTGCTAACCCGAAACTGGTGGCACTGACATCACCCTGAAGGAACATCAATAAATTCTGCCTTTTTGAGAAGATCAGAAAAATTCAGGCATAACCTATATTATGGTGACCTATGAGAAATTCTATTTTCCATCATAGAACAACAACTAATACATTTGTCAAAAAAATACTTCATAAATATATTTTATACAAAGAACATCCTAATTATGTGTTTGAATTATATGTTTGAATGTTCCTAGCATACCTCGGGATGGTTCTGATATTCCGTGATTTTCCAACAGGCTGCGAATATTAGAGCCATTCCTAAGTAAAACTGAATAACTTTACTATTTCTCATAGGCCAAAAGGTATGACAGAATACTCTGATCTTCCGAAAAAAGGCCGAATTTACTGATATTCCTACAGGGTGTTCAAAAAGACAGTGGACTTCAAGGGAACGGGATATGATTATTGATGAGGAAAAGAATCTTGGTTCTGCTATGTGGTACCAGCGGCCTTGGTGGTGACCTTGACATTGTATTAATTAGATCTATATCATGATAGTCTTTCCATATTGTGGCAAAATGGGACTGATGGATAATTTCTTACTTAGTAGACGAAGTTAACTTAAAGTGTGCAATTGTGAATCTTTAAATAGTAATTAACCTTAAAATGCAAGTGTATTATTGATTGATTGGAGAATTCTATCCACCAGAGGACATTATGGAAAATGACCAGAAGGTGATGGCATCTGGTTTTCTTTCTCTGCATAATAACTCAGTTGTATTGGGGTATATCTGCTCTATTCATGAAGTCACATTATTTTTTCAAAACCTATGTCATTGACGAATACAGCAAACTGTAATCTACAAGCTTTCCCCTTATGTTTCTATTGTTGCTGGCTCGTTAGAGTCAGCTTCGTGATTACTTGGGGGGGGGGGGGCTCGTAACATCCTGTCCAAAAGAGAGAGAGATTAGCCTTTGGCAGTTTTATGATAACCAGGCCTATTTTAAGCTGCATTCATTGGTGGGAATTTGTTTACATGAGAATGTTGTCATGACATCATTTACGTGCTAGTAATTTGGTCAACGAAGCAACGTCATTTTTATTCTGTTATGTCTTTGTACTTTGCACTTCTGGATACATTCCTTAGTTGTTAGACTCATGGTAAACTATTCTTTGCAGGAAACAGAAGAGATCATGAAGCAGGCGAGGGCCAGTTCAGCGAGGCATGACAAAGAAAAGGCTAGACAACTGGAGAAACTTGAGGAAAGAAAAAAGGAAAAGAAAGCCAAACAGCAACAGAAAGAGGACATGGCGAAAGAACTTGTCCAGATGGTCAATGATATAGAAAAAGCGTAAGATATGAATTTTGCATTAATGCAAGTAGAATAATGGACAGGGAAGGCCTCCCTTGTTGTAGTGAATGGGTATCATTCAATAAGCCATTCGTAGAATGTAGAAACAGGCAGGTTTGCACGTGTTGTTACAGGTTGGACCAAGATTTTGTTCAATCAATAAACACTGCACGTGTAATAAATTAGTGTATGGGTTTAAAATGGCATTTATTGGTCAAGATTTTTATTTCAATGTCTTTTCCAGTTTGTCAATTGTCTGTGCATCAATGCAAGATTGCGCAAACAATTTGAATGGAAGCATTGAATTGTGGTTCTGTTCTTAGATGTTAGCATTGAGTCTCTATAGTTGAATCGATATGACAGTGTTTGTTATCTCCAAAACAAACCTCCTGCCAACCAGGTGCTGGAACGCGAAATACTAGCTTAATGATTAATCATCCAACAAGTGACAATAGCTGAATAAAACTTAAATTTCAAGGTTGTCCGCCAACTATTGATTGTCTAATTCTACATAATGCTGAAATTTATGGAAACTTTTTCCCTCTTCAAATGCAACAAGTTACAAAACAGACAAGAAACGAAACCAAACGAAACATAGTGTCCTGTGTGATATCCGGCTGTTAAGACATGATTCGAAATTCTGGAGCGTTCTCACGATTCGACTCCTTGAACAGTCTTCAGTTGCAAAAGAAATGTCAAGTCATCTTAATCGCTTACCTCACGGATTTCGTAATGGATTTCGAACGACATGGTACACGTGAATCAATGATTAGATTCTTATCATAATAGCAGCTTTGCAGCAGTGAAGTCTTAACAAAGTGAAGCAAATTATTGTCGTTGCCAGGTCATTGATTGAAGATTGTTCTTTCGTCCATAACTGTAGAATCAACAGCTATATATACCATGAGTTATAAATCAATTTTGCGCAGTGAAGTGAAAATGTATTACATAAAGTTTATTCTCGTTTTCACAACAAAGCGAGATTTCGCATTAAATAAAACGAATCTGTCGACATTAAGTTCAGTTACAAACTGCTTAGACACCATCAGGAAGTACACACAATTCTGACTGGTCCGTAAATAGTCAATGGTTGTTAATGATAATTTTTTAGTCATGGTTTGGACGGAAAATTCTGACTGAAGGTTTGAAAAAATGTTGTCATTAGACCACCATTATTGAACTGTCAAGAGGACCAGTCAGAACTGAGTGTACTTCGGTCAGGGTGTTAAATGTTATTGCTTTTCAACACTACCTCTGTCTCGTGTATTTTTAAAACAATTGGGTTTTTCATGATACACGTTTCTGTCAGATTATCTGACAGATCTCTACAGAGGGAAGAGCAAAAAAATTCGTCAAAAATTGTCCCCAGTGGGGTTCGAACCCAGGACCTCTGGATCATCACTCCAATGACTTACCAACTGAGCTAGGCAGGAATCTGTTGGGCAGGAGATTTCTGAAGTGAGCTTTGTTTGTTTCATGTACCACTTCACATGTTGGACTTTGTTCATTTCTAGAATCAATAGTGCATGACTTTACAAAGGCCTTAATGATTCACACAGACAACCAAATAGTGGCTTAGCTCAGTTGCAGAGCATTAGAGTGATGATCTGGAGTCAAACCCAATTGGGGGCAATTTTTGATGAAATTTATTTTGTTCTGTGTAACTTTAGATCTATCAGATAATCTGACAGAAATGCATATCGTGAAAAACTAGATTGCTCTCCAAAATGTGCTAATCGCGTCAATCCTTAATGAGTCCATGAAAAGATTTTGATGTCTCCCTATTGCTGATTGGCTCAAAAGAAATCTACTGTAGAAAACCTCCTTTCTGGAAAGTTTTTGGTCTGTGTCAGTTATGGTGTTAGTCGACATACGTTCTGGTGCACTTCCATATTCAGGCATATTAATCATACAATAATTCTATTTCTATCTACCGCCCACGCATGAGGTCAATATATCCTGATGCTCCTTGGCTTGTTACTTTTCACCAGTTACGACATCGAAAAATTACTGCAAGAAAAGTGCACCTTCCCCAGCTTGGTAGGTTATTTGCGGCCGTCTGTCCACCCACATATTTGTCTCTGGGACCTTTCATACGTTATTAAGAGAAGTCTAGACACGAGTTAATCAAAAACCCTTTCATTGGAGACTTTGACAGGTGTAAGTCTTTCGGAAGATGATAGTAAATAATTTAAAGGAAACATCTACCTCCTTGACTCATGTACATTCGAAACGACAAAATCATAGACAAAATGAGTTACCATGGGGAAGTAACTATACCTTTAAATCAATGTTTTTATGTGCTTCAGACTATATATCTTCACTTTTACTAAATTGTAGTCTAAGATATATTGCATTTGTGCTAAATCATATTCGTGCCACTTTGTTGATATTAAGATAACATTAAAGCCTAGGAAAGCAAAATTTTCTGTGAGTGACATCATTATGATGTTGAACAATGCACTTGAAATTGTGGGTACAAGAACTTGACATTTTCATAAGTATTAAGATATCTAGTTTGGCTGTTGATCCAGATACATCTCAATCTTAAGCCGTAGGTAATGTGTATGAGCTTTATTTTCCGGAAAGGAGATTTAGTAACATGTAGGAGACTTACGTAAAGCAGCTCAAACTTGTTGTGGCTGAGTTTTATTAATTTTGCAAGAGACAAATTTTAATTAATATATATTTGTAGAAGTGTTGCTGATTTTGGAAGTAACACACCTCGTTATTTGGCCACGGGTGTTATTATTAGTTTGAAGATGATACAGCTACTGGCCAATCATCATCTCAGTTTGTACATCATGCGGCATTCTCACTCGGCACTTAAATTGCTTAACCAAAATACAGCATTCGCCGAAAGCACACCAACACAAAAAACACAAAGAATATTTTTCTTGTTTTGTAATATATAGAAAGTTTCACAAAGTTTTGGATACAAAAGAACGTTCTTTAATGGTGCTGTTTTGACTTCTTATGTTGTTTGCTATCTCTACTACAACTGTATTCAGTTTCTCAACGGGAACAAACATAAATCTTGCAAAGTTCCACATGAAATACGGTTTAACTATTCTCTGGTAGTTATGTTGAACAAGAGCAAATGTATGTCTTGATAGAAATGAGATCTGTAACCTCATAAACAGTTTCCATTAACAGGGTTCCGGAAATTCCAGATTGGGTACAATCAAGGAATAACAGTACAATTTGTTTTGATATTGAACACGAACCAGTAAATCAAATTCGTTTACATGCTCATAATACTGACCTTGTGAATAGATTTATTCTTACTGGTGCTTAGTAACGAGGCGTAGATAAAGTTAACAGATGTGTCCATTCGCTTGCCTATGTATGGCCTCAGAGGAATACTGATCATCACACAAACTATATAAGACAGAACCAAATGGGAGTACCTGTTTCAACTCGACAGCTTTACCTCTTCCGATGGCTGGATCATTCCTTCTGAGTAAATCAGCTAAATCTCCATGTTCCATGTACTCAAACACCATGTACGGCGCATCATCATCTACAAGCAAAGCTCAATATTATTGTGGGGGTCAATCGTATTACTGTCTGCAGCTGAATTCTAATTGCATTTTACTGACATAATTGTACATTGCAAGAAAGATTTCCGTTGTTTTTAAAAACAAAAAAAACCCAAAAATCTAACATTTCTGGCATTTTTGTACAAAATTGACATCGAGGGGGTTCAAAATCAGCAAAAAATAAAGTTGCCTCCAGTGGGAATTGAACTCACAACACCAACCATCTATGGATTAGAATTCTAATGCCTTACCCACTCAACCACCCAGATATGTCTTGAACAGAATGTTCTAACTTTGTTTCAAGCTCCACTTCACTTTTTGGACTTGGAATTATTTCAAGATTCAATAGAGCATGAATTTATAAGGGTCTGAAAGTTTGAGACTGGCAAGGAATGACAGATTGGCTGAGTGGGTAAGACATTAGAATTCTAATACATAGATGTTTATTTTTCTTTTTTAAAATTTTTTTGGAGGACATAAGTCCTTTTTTGGGGCCACTGATATCCCTGTTTTGGACTTCTGGTGATGTCTGCCCTGGATTAAAAACCCAGGGTGGATCCCTTTTGCATGCTTTCTTGCCTTTGTGTTCCTCAGATTCACCTCTGGTGTGACACCTGCTGACTGTATAGAGCAGCTGAGCCTTTTTGATCCACATACCTGTGGACATGTCCACAAGCATTGGTGGAGGATGGGGGCTCAAACCCATGACTGGCTGTGCAGTGAGCACAGTGCTGAATACCACTTGGCCACTCCAGCTCGGCTCTAATCCATAGATGGTTAGTGTTGTGAGTTCGATTCCCACTAGAGGCAACTTTATTTTTCCGATTTTGAACTCCCTTGATGTTAATTTTGTACAAAAATGCCAGAAATGTCAGATTTGTGTTATTTAGGGAAAACTCGGATGTCGTTTCAATTGCAACAAAGTTGTCTCTGCCAACATAGAACATTTTCGTAGTGCAGAAAGGTGCAAGTGGTGTAATGTATTTGACCATTTTTATGACTCCACAGTTGTTTATAAGATCATGGAATACCCTGTTTTGGCACATAAGACAAAACTACTCATAGCTTCAGGACATGATAAGGCCAATTTGTTGTTCTTTGCCTTTGAATAACATAGGGGAAAGCAAGTTGGAAAGGGAGCTTTCACACATCTCCTTAGTGCTGGTGAAATGAACATGCTGATTTGCACTGGGTCCACATGAATATATTTAACTTATTTCACGGTTTGGCATTTGGTTCTGTAACAGATATTCCATCAAACTTCAATGTATATTAACAAAACCGTTAACACAGCAATTCTAAAGTCAAAAGTCCACAGAACTAGGATGCATTCAGTAGAAATAATAACAGATGATATTTAGACTTACCAAGGAAAAGGTCTCCAGGTCTTGGTGTATTGTGGCGACTGTGTTCCAGTTGAAATATTGTATAAAAGTTTTCCTTGCGGCATTGTGCGACGAATCTGCGGCTGCAAGACGATAGAAGGTTGGATAGTTCTCACGATTACTCAGAGCGGGGGATGTGGCTGCGAATGATACCTATAAATTAGAGAAAATTGAAAGTAGGGTGCTGCTACAAGCTGGTATTTTTTCCTGAAAACTTTACTCATTTTCCATAGAATACCGGTCTACAATTGTAAACTATTTAATATTTACTTGTTTATCTGACACACTGATCGGGCTATAATTGTCCAGAGGCTAAATTGTTTAAAAATACTCAATGAAAGCGTGCCAACAGTTCCTTTACAGCTGCTGATTAGTTCATGACGACAAAACCTGCTTGAAACATCTGAGTAATGGTTCAAAGGACTTGCGACTTGATCATTTGAATTGATACAGCGAGATTGAGTGAGTGTGCCAACTAACGGTATCTGCACTCGTCACTTATGGAATCTTTTAAAGTGTTACATCTAGTCGTAATTGAGATGTGCTGAATTTGAATCAGAGCCCATCAACTCAAGTACTTGGGCAGATTTTACCGGAAAAGAGTTTGTATTGAATTAATTGCCAATTTGCCTAAACTTTCAGGATTATATTATGGGAGGCTATGACAACTACTTGCCATGAAATATGAGTTCTATTTACAATTAGCTGATGAAGTCTGGAAGGGAAATCATTGAAATCACTGAAGACTTTTTTGACATGACGATAGACTCGATAACCTTTAGATTAGAGACAGCCATCATGTCTACTGAGTTGGTAAATTACCAGGATGTTTTCCCAGTATCCCAAGGCACACTCACAATACATCAGATGTCTGTATCCCCTGGGTACTTTGCCAGGCAAGTCTGTTTATCTAAAGACTTTAGGAAACAATACAGCAGAAAATATCGGTATGACTAGTAAATTGAATACGTGTTTACGGTCCGCAGTGTTTGCCAAAGCGATCTATCAAAATAAACGCTTCCCGCTTGAGTGCTGAAGACGAACCATCTTGAAGCACCTTGCTTCACGCGAAATATGTGCAAAAGGAAAGGTTCATAAAAGCGTTCCCCGGCCGATTCTTGTCAAGCGGCTATTGCCAACGAAATACCAACGTAGTGCGTGTCACATCTGTGTGTCTTTGTTCAGATTACTGAAGACAAATCACAGTTCATCTAGGACTTGGTTGTACGCCATGGAGTACATAATTTTAACAATATGAAAAAGGAAACAAGGCGAAAAAGAAATAATGATAACTAATATGATTTTATTAAATGAATGCCCCTCCTACTTTTGTCCTTTACAATTTACTTTCAATGCCACAGGCGGGAAACAAGTAAATTGTGTCCCAATAGATTGTAGTAATGTTTTCAATAAAGAGTTTGTAAAGAAATCAATCACATAAGAAAAAGGTCCAACCATATCCCAGTGGAATTGAGGTTTTTCACAAAAAGTGTTGTGTTTTCTTTTTTGGAGCTGTCAAAATATGAAACATATATTCTTTCCCATTCAAGACTAATTTCACCATTAAAATTTTAAATCCATAATTCAGTCTAAAATAAAGAGCTTTTTCTTCTTAACGTGTTCATGTTACCACGATACAGGTTCTTTCACTTCATGTCACTCCTTTATAAAAAATACCAGAAGACACAAAAATGATTACTTGTGTCTTGTGCAATTCATTTTACATTCAAAATGGTTCAATCGCGTGACTTTTAGTACAAGATCCTGTGTTGTTGTAAGTGTGGTAAATTGAGGAATTTAAAGTTCAATGAGCATTGCATGAGAGCGGTAAGCGCTCCCTCATAGCACATAATTCCCACCTCCTTCTGTAAACTTCCTTTAATTTCAAGCAACCTTCACTCTCGAATTACATTTTTGCGTATGATAGATTTGTCGCAATTTCAGACGAACATGTCAAGGTCTACCGGAGAAGACTGCGACTTATCGGTATGTCCACCTTGTCTTCAACTATGACAGCTCGATTTGTCAAAATGAACTTAAAAAATTTATTTGTAGGTGATATTACTTGTTCCTCTCCTAAAATGCTTCGCTTTCTAAGTGATTTATCTGACTCGAGACTTCCAATGACGTTCAAACCGTCAGTAAACAGGACAAAGGAACCAAACCTTCCACTTAATGACAGATGAAAAATCCAAGACTGATCTATTTTGCATAAACACTATGAATAAATCATTATGAATGCAAGACTGTACATTTATTTTCATGTGAATAAACATTGTATAAATTTTACGATTACATTACGAAAACATGAAGGAAACTGAATGTTGGACGCGTTCATGATGAGTAAAGCCTTGGCCATGAAGCGTGGAATATATCTCGTGAATCAGACCTGTTGATTGGAGCGAGTGGATTCCACTCAGACTGGAGTAACATGAATATGACGAATGAGAGCAATAAAGCTCTTCGAAGCGACTTTTTGAAGTTGAATTGAGAATCATTCGTTGTTGAAGCGTCTGAAGAGAACCTTACAAAATGCTGGTCCTTATCAATTAAAAGAGACATGTCACCAGCAAGCAATCCATCCTTGCAATAACCATCCAGATATGATTTCATAAAGGCGACGACGAAAATATGTGCCCATGGAATATATATGCATCTATCTTTTATTGAACAAAACCCAAAATGTATAATATTATATTGCCTTTCTGTTCTCTTCTATCCCCGTGTATACGTTCACTTTTCATATGAAGAGTTGACCAGACCAGACCCTTGGACTTGGAACTCCCCCGTCAGTTCTTTTGAAGTGACAAAATGGAGACATCTGGAACAAGTCACAGTGGGATGGTCTGTCCACTCCGCACGAAAGATAAAACCGTTAGAGACGCTTGGATTCAATTGCTTTCTGTGCAGGAAACATAATAATAGCAGCCAGAATATCACAACATTTGTGACAGTTTATTGTCTGGTGCCAATACAAACTGGAAAATGTTTTTCACAAAAATTACAAAGCTCATTGACAAATGTCTTTTTCATTTCCCATTACCTTTACACCCTTTCACTTCAAATATATGATTCTGACTATCAAGGGAAACAAGTTGGTCAGTCAAACAGCATTGATTAGGAAAGCCACACAAATGAAGGCGTCCTTGAGACCATCAAGTGTAAATATGGATTTTCACTGGCCGCATTTCACAGTTATGGACTTTCACAAACCTGTTACTTCTTATGATCTGTTTCTCTTGCCACGGGAAGAAAAGTCTTAGTAAATGATAAAAAAATCAAACGTCAGGCGAAAGTTTTTGGGAGTGCACATTTCTGTTTTCTATATTTTATTGTCTACTGAGGAGTGCAGTTGCCTCAGTTTATTTTACAATACCAGCCACAAATACATCATATATGAAAATTATATCACTAGATCCTTCTTAGAGAAACAAGAGTCAGAATTTTGATAGATCTGTTTCAATTTTAGTCGTGTTTGGGATGGCCACATGAAAACTAAGGTAGTGTTTTGGCGATGAAATCCTTTTACATAACGTTAGATAGTTGATTCCAGATTCCATGTTCTAACGTGTTCCCAGAAAGACTATTGCTCTCAAAACTTGATTACCACAATACAAGACCCATTTGTACATGATCTTGATATTGACTCAGACTGTCTCACCTTTTTCAGACAACATCACCCGTCCTTCAAATAAGATTAGTTTCACATTTTCCTTTCGTTTGGGAAAGTCATAATGAAGATGTTTATTTTTTGTTGAACGTGATGGTACATTTTGTAACTTTACAAGTTCTAAATGATCGAAACACCAAACATCCGTGAAGTGCAAGTGAATAAGGAAGTCAGAATTCTTGGCATGTCTTGAGTCTCCTTCGTGGGACTGGTACATAAATTCAGCTGCATGAAATCAACACTTGTCGAGTTGCGACTGATGTGATTTTCAGCTCAAGTAATGATTCATTCTGGTTTCGGTGGGGCCGCAAAGGAGAATGATGCATCGTCAAACCAAGCGATACAACAAAATGGCAATCTAAAAGCAGCACTCTCATTCTAATAACTACGAAAGAGAAGTCGCATTTTAATTTATCCTGTTAATTTCAAGAATGATTCCTTTCCGTTTTTGCCAGACTACACAGGTTACACTAAGAGAGCAGCTTGGTCAGTAGGAATTTAATGATTTGGAAAATCCGGTTGCTGCAGGGTCCAGGAAAGATTCAAAAGTTTTTTTCGCATTGTTGATTTAAGCTGTGCTATCTTTAAGTAACAGTCACTTTTTAACAGCTCCAAACCATGTGTCTGTTTGCCTCGTAAAAATAGGTTTAAATTTTATTGGGAAAACCTGTTTTAGCTATTACTTTGTAAATTCAAACAGACAGGAATGTATCTTTCCAATTTGCCAACAACAACACTTTTACATTGAAGGACCTTGACCATTTTATAACATACAGGAGAGCGTTGCTGAAGACGCATTCAGCGGTGGGTTTGTTACACTTGTTGTTGCTTGCTTCAAGATTTTATAAAATTTCAAACAAACTTGTTTTCTTTTAAGTCTGTAAATTGTTGATGAGTATTTGATCAACTCACAATATAATCATTTTTGTTATAAAATTGGCAGATGAAAAGGACGAGATGTGAAGAAAGCATTGTCACAGTTCTTATAGCGATCAACTGAGTAGCAATTTGACAACAAAATCTCCATCTGTAACAATTTTAACAATGATTATAGTCAATTGTAATCACAAATCGAATGTGTCCCTCCGGCTTTTATGTAAAAACATCCCAACTTCTACATGTATCATTCGCATAAATATTGCAGGACGTTTCGTTTTGGGTTTATCCGTCAGTAAACGGAGTTAGATTCTCGTAAAAGGCCAGTGTGCAATAATTTCGGTCCTTGTCGTCATTTTTGTGTGTAAAAGTAGTTGAATCCCAACTGCCAACGAGGACCTATATATGAATTCATCCAGAAAATTGTGTAAACTTCATAACATTTCAATACTCTATTTGAAAAATTCAAATATTTCAATAAATACATAACAATTCATAACCAAACTAAATTTCGTAATAGTTTATTGAATACATGTTTTAATTTTACTAATATGAACATATATGCCTTTAAAGAAATGCTGTGAGGCTGCGGGTATTTTCATCAACCTCATGTATCAAGTGCTACAGGACCATTGACGATGAAAGGACGTCTTGATTGGTTCGCACATTATGTACTGTTATCTGAATTAGCTTCAGTACAGACGTGTGTTCACGTGTTTAACGCAATGGAATGTGTTACGGTTGAAAGTCATTCATTAGTACAATCAGATAAATTATTGACTGTAAATTGTTAGATCTATTCTGATACTATGTCACTGAATGGCATCGCCACACTGTCAATGTATATTTAATATATTGAGTGGAAAAGTCCAGAGGATATGACCTTGATTCCCCTCGACTCTCTGCTGGAGGGATTCCTTTACATCCTTAGGATCCCCAAGACACCACTTCACCGAATGACCTTACAATAAACAAAGCTGTATTCAGGACTTTAGACATCCGCATAAGGAGAAAGTCTTGTCAACCCAAGAATTGTGGTACAAATATTTTGTAAAATGGATGGTATTTTGAATATGAGCGCACATAAACTCTTGCTAATGCTAGATTGTATTCTGCTGCATGTACTTTTTATTGAAGAAACCAAACAAATCTCGGTTTTCTATTGTGTACAAAACTAAAATATAAACAAAACTGAATAATGTCGCAATTTATGAAAAAATAATTTACTACCCAAAAATTACATTGACATAGAAAGATTTGCCCCGCATGCATGTCAGTTGAATAATTCTTTTCAGTTCTCTACAAAAAGCGGCAGAATGAAATGCAAACATTTTTGCAGTCAATGAGCTAATTTGAGCACACAATTAAATAATGATTCCAAAATATGGTTTTAATGAAATAATTTGAGCTGACATCGACTGATATTGAAGTAGATTGAGCTCTACATGCTTTCTTCAGGTTCAGTCGGTGCGAACGTAGATGCAGCTTTTGCTCTGGAGGTTTGAAATAATAATTACATTTTCTTACAAGAAACTTCAGGAATATGTATTTTGATAATAAGACAAACTGAAATTCGTTCTTTTTACTTGAATATATATAGTAATCTATTGTATTGTATTGTGAAATATTAATAGAATTATTTATAATATGACAATTCACTGTTGCTGTGACGTCGTCCAGACAATAATGTTCTTTGTACATATGTGGTGCCGCTGAAAATGCGGCCCCTCCTTTTGTGAGCCAGCCTGGGTTGGGGAGCGGCGGCCTCTTGCAGAG
>JBCAUG010058625.1:0-23232 GCA_038406175.1 Haplosyllis leylae | reverse complement strand
CGAAGGGAGCGAAGGGGAGCGAAGGGGAGCGAAGGCAAACGAGCCACCTGCATGTGAAACTTTCACTGCCTGATATTTGATATTGTCGTTTTAGTCCAAAATTGATGATGTTCCTTCAAGGTGTATAAAGTTTCAGAGGATTGGAAATTAATATTTAAAATAACTACCCACATGAGCTATAGCAAGTGAATTTCTTTCACTGCTTGATTTATCATCAAGTTTATTTTCCAAATGAAAGGCAATGAATCAAAACTAACAGCGAAAGGTGAAAAAAGTCTAGTCAATTCAGTGAATTTACTGATCTTGGGGAAAACCGCAATGTAAAATCGTAATATTAATTAAAGAGAATTGTGTCATTGTGATTGTTGTTCCTCGCCGAATCATTATCAATGGAAAAGGCCTGAAACTACAATAACAGAAAAGAGATTCATTGACACTGTTAGCAAATATTTCATATTTGAACACTGCTTATGGAATTTGATGAACTCTTTCAGTCATGTTTGTCTTTGGTAATCGTAAGTAGACATCAATATGCCGTTGTAAGGGACTCATACCAGGAAACCCCAGTTTCTCCGTAAATATTACCTACTGCTATTGCAAAAAATTTTAAAAAAGTTCAATACTTCTTGTGCTTCAGATGAATAAATACGGCAATTGGTGACAAAATATCTAATGATATCTGAAGTTTTTTGTTTCTCTTTTCGAATGCTAATTGCCCAGAATTGGCTGCTGTTTAATTTTGTTTTTGTTGCTATTGGCAAATGGGCCCTCTTAGATGTTAACGCATTTGAGGAGTAAAATCGATTGGTTCAAATCTGGCCTCTTTAATGTGCATTGAAGACAAGTGGCGTGTTTTCTGTGTTAATATTTTGGCTGTTTTACAAGTAGAAAATGTAACTAACGTTTAGACGGCATTTCACTGTCCGGGGTAGGAATAAATGACCTCTTGCATGTTACAACCAATACAATGGGAAAACGAATTTGCTGTTCTGAAAGTACAATGACTGATCATTTCATTACGATAAGTGTATCATAAAACTTCATGTCAACAACAAAAGAAAGGCTCTTGATTTATAATGGCCAACTTGAGTTATGTCAGTTATCTGCGTTGGCCAGATATCCAAAGAATGGACCTTGAATAGGATATGTTTACCTTAATCTAAATGTACGATCCATTAAATCTGGAGGGATAACCGATCATCTGATAGTTACCTTTGCTTAAGAGTAATGGTACTTTGTTGGAAGGATGAATGTCATCAATCAATTTACAAAGTGATTGCCGTGACATGGAATAAAGAGTGCTTCTCTATTGAAGTCTCTTAATGAGTACAATACTGAAAGAAGTGTTGCCCTTGTTTTGTACTATCATTTATTGGTTTCTATTCAAGACAAGGATCGTGTATTCCACATGAAATAACATCTAGTTGATCTATCGTGGGTTTAAAATTTTAAATCAAAGGCTAATTCGGAAAAAAAAACCAGTTATGTTTCAATGTAGGCATGCAAGACCAGACCATACAATTTTAGATTGAACAAAATAATTTTAAATGGCGAGATATTGCGTGGTAACAAGATTCAACATTTGAAACTTGCAAGTACGATGACCACATGAAAAAGATTTTACGTGTAAATTAATATAATCTCCTGTATCTTCTTTATTTCTACATGTTATTACTTCAAATAAGAATTATAATGTTCAGATACTGTATTCCTTATTTACTTTGCAAATATTCAGCACTACTATACAGAATTTTATATGGTCCAAAAACTCAAAGGTAGGTGTTACATCTTAACAAGTTTTTGGACAAAATAAAATCAGCACAGCAGGACAGAAAAAGACACATGCACTTTATAATTTAACCATACTTACACATTCTCATTTGCCTTTTGAACTGAAGATACCCATCTTAAAGGAGTAATTACTGATTGATATTTAACAAGAAATTGATATGAATAACCTGTATCGATCAATGCCAGTGACCGATACTTACAAGAAGAAGGGAAAAGCATTACTGGGTTTGGTGGTACTTTGCCTCACTATCATTGCCCAATGGTCTATATCGTCTCACGAATTGTTGTGGGTTTCATGAATACAGTGTTAAGTAATAGGTCAGTTAAAAAAGGCTGGTAATGAGGGCATCCATATCAACGCAAATGAACGTATCTAAGATGTTAATTTACAAATGTTAATTTACAAAAATTGGTGCTGGGTAACCAACTTTAACTTGTCTAATTTGAGTATCTGGCATAAACAGACCAATCACAAAATAGCTATATTTCGAAATGTTCGTGAAACGTCAATAGTTACCAAACTATTTTGATGTTCAGAAATATTAAATTTTAAAATTTCTGTGAGAACACAGGCGGCTTTGTCATTGCGTCTGCTTTCAAAAACATGACTGAAATGGAACTTGTCTGAACCTAGATATGAACCTATCATTATTGCAATCTGTACCAAACTGTAATCTTTTCACTTACTCAAAAGAGTTATGATTTATTATTTCCATACATGTACAAGTATTTGATTTCGCCAAAACTACTGCGGTAACTCCGGAGAGAGAAAAGGGTTCTTTGTCAATAAATGTTTCAAGGATAAGATGAGAAAGTGATATATTGATGAAAACCACTTGATAAATGTGTATATTCTTGCATCACTACAATCTTTTCAGGATTGATTACCCAAACTAAACTGGAGGAAATACAAATGTGACCAATAGTGCCAAAAGTGACTGAAGAATTTATTCCAAGAGACTTCTTGTGCTACAACGATAGAGAATTTGGCCAAATACAATGAGGAGAAATGAATGGAAAGAAATGATCATCTACCATGTATACTGACAACTATTTATTTATTATCACATCTATTTTTCTTTCAACAAGGAAGGAAATTTCGATTAACAGCTAAAAAGCAGCTCAGGAAAACAAGGAAGCAAGCATAATGCAGTCGATCCCTTGATATGGGAAACAGTTGCAATTTCTAAATAAGGATTGAACATGCTCTGTCAGATTTAGACTTCATGTGTTGTTTCTTTGTGATTTAAACGTTGAAAATGAGTGTTTCCATTAAGTAATGGTATAATACATCATGATGCCACGGTCAATTACCCATGGTGTTTCTCACAGCCATTTCCTTCTCATGGGCTAATTAGTGAAAAAGCCTGTCAACCACAACATGAACCAAATTGATCAAACTGCTTTTCATGTCACTGACAGAATCTGAAACTATCAGTCAAAATATGCAGTCTCGGGAACTGTTTTCTGCTTTGATATAAATGGATTTCATGACTCACTTATGTTAAATAAAAGAATAGAAATCCATCAATGTCGTGTGTACTTATCAGTGGAATTGATTGCCAATAGGTGTTAAATGCATGTCACCATATAAATCCAGGCAGTGCATGATGATGCAATGTTATATTATCTAACATTCATTTATGAGCTTATCAAACAATCTAAATGAAAAAAAATTTTTTGATTGATTTTGTTCCAAACATCTTTATGTCACATCAATAGTTCTGCCATCAGGGAATCGTAAGCTCTTAATCCTTGAAAAGGTTGTGGAATAAATTACGAAACACAATAAATGCTTTACATGTTTGCTTAATTAGCTTTTGTGCCTCTGTGTGATGTAAAGGATATTAACACAAGGCAAAACTTTTCTCTTACGTTGGCTTTGGCTTTCATAATTTTGTCTTTTGTTTTCAACTACAACCATCTGGGAAGAAAGAAGTCATCACGACTGCATATTTTTTGTGTCAACTTGCTGGGAAATTTTAAGCACCTGCATGAAAGTAAATCATACTGAATGTAATGTGATTTTTTTTTAATGAAACGAACGCATTCATTACAAATATTACCCCGTGAATTTATCTGAAACATCCAACATTTAAATTCCAATCGTTGAAACAATGTAACAACAATTTGCATTTTTGCACTCGATCAAATAAAAATTCATTAGTGGGTGGGGGGGGGGGGGGGCTCGCATTTATTCGTTAATAACATGGCAATTTGTAGTGATTTCACATTATGAAATGTAAATAGACAACATAATTTCCATTCCCAACTCTGTGTTTATCGTGTCGTTTCATCGTTTTCACACTCACAAGTTGAATGAACTGCCATTTAAAGGGAGGATTAAAAGAACGGCAACCTCATCTCAGAAATATGGGTATGTGACGTGAAGGAAGGCAATAATATTGACAAAAAACTCCTGATAAATGTCTTCACTCCGACATCGCTGCAATGATTTCAGAATGGATTGCCCGAGGAAAAGTAGGAAAAGGAATCAAATATTGGTACAGTTCCCAGAAGAATTTATTTCGTATCCTGCGGCGCATCCATTCTGTTTGCAAGCTTTTCCCATTGATCTACGGTACTCACATAGCAAATTGTTATTCATTAAATAACAAGAATATTAGTATACACTCACTAAATAGCCCCAGTACTCTTTACATCAGTTTTGGCAGCATTCCCTTAGACTATCTCAATAAAATCTAGATGGCAAAGAAATGATGCTCTATTTTTTTACATCTTATCCCAAGATCCATCCATTAATTCATTTCTTGGAAAAGTTCAGATAATCTCGATTTCAAAATATCCAACTCTTAAGAAGGCATGTAGATAAAATGAAAATCTCATAACAGATAAATGTACATTTCCGACAAATGCAAAGAAAACACTAATGTAACCGATTTTAGAAACAAATGTTGCCTTAATGAAATGACGATTTCATGGATAACTACAGCCCCCACCCCTCCAAGATCAAAATCTAAATGAAATTTCCACTAAACCCCCACGGTCTTCGTTACTTTTAAACTCTCAACACTTTGCCTTAATCTAATTTACTGCGAAGCCAGAAACGGAAACATGCTGAAATTGATCAAGTGCCGACAGCCATACATGCGTCAATCATAACAGCGAGGAACTTTTCTGCTTTTGCTCTTAAAAACAGAGGTCATAGCAAGCACCATCAACTAAAGGCTTCAGAATCTATATTTCTGGTAAGTGATCTTATCCGAAAGTTGCATGCAAAAATTGTGCTAAGCAGGAAATCAATTTAACAAATTTCCTTGAAAGGTTAAAGTGACAGTGCACTTAGAAAATCCTGTTTCACTACTGATGCAGAAGATACTTGTGATGTTATGTTGGTGGATGTAAAACAAAACGGTGAATGATGAAAAAGCAACACGATGCACATTTGAAAGACACAAGCATTGTTCTGGAAAATAATTTGAAGCCGCAGTTCTAAACTTCTGGCTAAGGGCCTATTTATCCCAACGTCACTATTGACGCTTTGGCTGTAATACATTGATTTAAATTGATACGATCAGAGAGAGTGACGCTTGCAGAGACGTTTGAAAATGGCTCCCAGACCCATTCCAAGGGTCAATGCTGACGCTAACGCTAACACTAACGCTCGGTGTGAACACAACCTAAGACGAACATTTTAAGTAGTGTAGTTTCAAGTAAAACTAAATTTTTTTAGTTTTCTGTTTCTACTTCTACCATAGTCTAGTTGTAGTTCTCAACTATTTCTACATTTGCACACAAAGTCGTGAAAAACTGTCAAAAAAGTTCCGGGACCCCTTGTGCAATGTATGACTAAACGACTCTGAACGACCAGTAAAATACCAAAATTGATAAAGGTTAGATCCGGTTAATTCGAAGTGCATAAATAGGAGCTTTTCCCTTCGAATTAAGCAGATTTTCAAATTACAGTTATGCCTGTAATTCAAACTTTTGAAGAAACTTTGAATTATGATCTACTTCAAATTAAGGCTTTGAATTCTGGCTTCCTTCAATTTAAAGTTTAAATTAGAGTGTGACCCAGTTCGAATTAGGAAATAATGTCCTTTGGATGTGGCTTCATTGTTACCTACTGTATACAAACAAAAAGCATTCTGTCTGACATGTTGACAAACATTCAATTACTATGTATTTTGGCTGATATACTTAATTAGAATTCATGTCGAACATTTCAAACAGTACACAGAAAGGTATCAGTAGATAGTAATTGGATGTATGTCAAACAGGTCAACATAAATGCCTATAACTTTCTTAATAATCGTCCGATTTTCAAGCTGCTTGCACCATTAGAATCATCTCAGCCTCCTCTATGTATTGCATGCATTAGTTTTATTTCATGTCAAACATGTTGAACAGTATACAGAAAGGTATCAATAGATAGTAATTGGATGTATGTCAAACAGGTCGACATAAATGCCTATAACTTTCTTAATAATGGTCTGATTTTCAATCTGCTTGCACCATTAGAATCATCTCACTCTCCTCTATTTATTGCATGCATTAGTTTTATTTCATGTCGAACAATATACAGAAAGGTATCAATAGATAGAAACTGGATGCATGTCAAACAGGTCGACATAAATGCCTATAACTTTCTTAATAATGATCTAATTTTCAAGCTGCTTGCACTGTTAGAATCGTCTCAGTCTCCTCTATTTATTGCATGCATTAGTTTTGTTTCATGTTGAACATGTTGAACAGTATACAGAAAGGTATCAATAGATAGTAATTGGATGTATATCGAACAGGTCAGACAAATTCCAGTATGCCAGCCTTCTGTATTAATTACAATTACATCTCTCACACTCACAAGGTATTTCACAGTAATAACAGTTTACTGTAATAGTGGCAGCATGCAACATGAAAGGGATAAGAGGTGTGAATGTCGAACATGTCAGACAGTTAAACCCAAACTGCACCTGTTGTAACTAATACAATAGAAGCATATGTCATGTCAGACACTACAGTACTTTGATTAACAATCTGAGTTCTAATTCAAATTTTTCGAATAAAGATAAACTTCGATTTAACCCTTCAAATTACAATAAACTTCGATTTAAGTTCCCTAAAACTTCGAACTACAATCACTTCGAATTAAGTTAGTCTTGAAATCCCTTCGAATTAGTGAAACTTCAAATTAACCGTGTTCAAATTAACAGTATTTTTAAACATTGAAAAGATAGGGGTTGGGTTCAAAACTTGGAAGATGCTTCGAATTAAGCGTGCCTTCGAATTAAACGTGTTCGAATTAACTGGGCCAAACCTGTATTGATACTTTGACACACAAAGCTTACATTCTGATGTGCCATTGTACTGCGCAGTTTTCACATCTTGTCATGTTGTCATGTTTTAGTTGCCACCAGATTGGTTTTACGTTGCCTGATGCACGCGCATGCGACTCCTTTGATCTGTTAACAGAAACAAATTACAATAAGAATGTGCAATACAAATGACTTAAAAAAAGTAAAATGTCCTAAAGCGGTTAGAGATAACTCTTTCCTAATCATCTTAAAAGTTAATTAGGTTTTTCTTTCTTCAAATTGACAGGGATGAAGAAATGACAAACTCGTTTGGTCATGAAAAATGATTACAAAATACATTTTATTTTTTCTGTCTGAATTTATTTGTCGTTTTTTGACATTTCTCCCCAGGCATAATTTATCAAACCTTGTCATGTTTTGAGCATAGGGTGAATTCAGTTCTTTGCTGTCGGTTCAGTAGGAGAAAATTGGGAATTGTGCCTGAACCAATCAGCGGTCTGCCGCGCTGAAACCCCTATTCACTAAATCCGAAAAGGTGTGAAACAGGGGATTCAACTGGCCTGTTGAGTGCTACACTACTTTAGATGCACTGCTCTCGACTTTGAAATCCAAGCACCAGATCACGTGCATTCCTGCATTCACACCATGCACAAATGTAATTGTCTGAAAAGTATAAAGCTTCTGTCAGAACGATTGTAATTAGGAGGGCAGTCCACAGATAGTCACTAACGAGGACAACATGATTATAAGTATGGGTTCTTTCCACATGACCCAGGAAAATTGGCACCCAAACAAGTTAACAGTATCTCATTCTTCAAACTCCCCATTGGCATTATGTTACATAAGTGGTGAAAACGTACAGACCCATCAATGCCTTGTGTTGAGGCATAACTTCAATGTCATCAGTTACAGTATTCGAGTTTTTCCTAAGTAACACATATCTGACATTTCTGGCATTTTGTACAAAACTGACAACGAGGGTATCCCCCCAGATGGACCTGGCTCGGGTATCTCCCCAGCTGGACCTGGCTCAGGTACCCCCCCCCCCCAAGCTGGACCTGGCTCGGGTACCCCCCAGCTGGACCTGGCTCGGATACTCCCCCAGGCTGGACCTGGCTCAGGTACCCTCCCAGGCTGGGGTCTCCCTCCCCCCGACCTGGCCGGGGTACCTCCCCCCCCCAACTGTGGACTGACAAAGAGAGTGAAAATATTACCTCCTCTCGTACTACATACGCGGTCGATAATGATCCGAGTCCAACAAGTGAAGTGGAGCATGAAACAAAATTCAGTTGAAGAGGTTCTATTCAACACATTTCTCGATGGCAGAGTGGTTAAGACATTAGACTTCTAAACCTCTGAAGGTCAGTGTCATTGGTTCAATTCCCACTTGAGGCACTTTATTTTTTGAAAGGCCTCGACGTCAATTTTGTACAAAATGCCAGAAATGTCAGATTCGTGTTGGGAAAAACTCAATTAGTGTTTCTTTGCTACAAAGCTCACTGGTACAAGACATTCAGGCTTTTTCAAAATGACTTCACTGAATTCCTATCATTATGGTAATTCTTTTCACTGAATATGGTTAACCAAGAACAATGGACTTGACTGAATATAATCATTGCACATGAACTAAGTTCTATTTTCAGTACATTTAAATTTTCTGAAGATCATTATTATTATATCACTACTCACAAAAAGTCTTGAGGTCTGAAATTAATTGTTACTGGAAATAGTTGACTAACAATTTAAGGGTAACAAACCAGCGTCAGTCAAAAAATTCTACATGAAATTACAGTAATTACACAAATCTAATTTTGAAAAAGCCACATTGTCCTGCTTAGAGACCAGTCTGACAATTAAGATACAGAAGATATGATGACAACATTTTAGAAAAAGCCTTACACTGCTGTGCAAATATAAGTTAATTTGAAGGGTCACATTCGGGTTTTTCACGACAGGCAAATCTGACAGATCTGTCAGAAATAAAATGCAACTTTTAAGAAAACTTACAATCTAAATTTAAATGTAAGGGCTATTTAATATTTCCTGTACTTTTTGGCTGCACTTGATTGATGCAGTCGCGGTTGATTGAACTGGGGACTCGGGGACACAGTGCTTGCTGGATATAATATCAATGTAATGCAAATTCACCAAATTAAAAGCTACATGCAATCTCAACTCCAACAATGTTATTTAAAATAGTTAAAGAAACTTCTGGGTCAGCGTTTCACTGAATTAATGGTCCTTGGCTACAGCCTCGGACACATTCAAGTTTTCCTATGTTTCGTAATTTTCTGCCAAATCATGGCAGAATCCTGCCAGCTTTGACATACAATGAGTCGCAACCATTGGATGTCAATGCTGTCAGAATTCTGCCAGGATTTCGCAGAAAACTAGATAAATTCAGTGAAACACCTCCCCATCGATTACTGCAGCATCAACTCTACGGTGCAAGTAGGAAACCTTGTCTGTAACCCAGCTAAACATGCTGCACATCTCAGCTATCTCATTTTAGGTGGGTGGATGGTCCCCAGAATGATGCTTCGGTCTGAAGTTGGATTGGTGTTAATTCTTTTTGGGTTGATTGAATGTTTTTGGTCCCAAGAAAAAATTTAGTCTGAATTTGTATCAAGTCAATTCTAGTCTTACCTCATTTTGAGTGCAGTGGCGGATCCAGGATTTGCCAAGGGGGGGGGTGTACGTCAACCCTTACGGGAGGGGCGCTAACCTCCTATTTGACTATTTTTTCCCAAAAACTGCATGAAAATGAAGAAATTTTGGCCCGGGGGGCGTCCCTGGCGCCCCCTTAGATCCACCACTGGTGTGGGAAGGTTCTCAGTCTCAATTTGTGTCAAGCCAAATCTGGTGTTATCTTGTTTTGGTGGATGGGAGGGTGATCTGCAAAAAAAAAAAAAAAAAAAAAAAATTCATTTTAAATTTATATCAAGCCAAATCTGGCACTATCTCATTTTGGGTGGGTGGTCCCAAGAAAAAATTTTCAGCCTGAATGTGTATCAAGCCAAAATTGGTCTTACCTCATTTTGGATGGGTGGGTGGTCCCTGGTGTTAACTCGTTGGGTAGATGTAATTGCCACAAGCTCGAGACTGAAAAGATGACTGTAGTTTTCTTTGGCTAATTTATAGAAGGTACACTGATCGGTTTCAGTAATCCCAGTGTTTTGAATGCACATCAGTGATCACTGCATCAACAATCTACACTGACAACTCCGAAGTTCTGCACATAAAGCAGTTAATTCGACGAATTAACCGAAACAAACCTTCCGATGTCATCTCGTACTCCAGTAGAAGAGCAAACGCACCAGACATTTCTCGCACACAAAATGTTCAAGAAAACGCAGTTCGTCTCCAAACATTAGCATTCATATCGAACAGATACAGTTACGTTTACTGAATGCAAATTTAACGCAGTTTCCAGTCAACCCAGGAAAAATCCTCAAAGAATAACCGAAAAGGGTAGCCCATTCAAATAACTTATAAGCAAACCAAGTAAATATTTCAGTAAAAATTTATTAATCTTATTTTCAAAATCACATTCAAGGATTTAAAATTTTCTAGAATCTTTCATGTGACAATCAACCATTATTTACAAAAGAATGTACATTCTTAGTTTGAAAACGTCCACTTGAGTAATGATTCAAGATGTGTTTTTTTTAATTTCATACATCACTAACCGTCCAGCTTAAACAAGTCACACACATTCATTTGTATCTAAAACAAACATATTCGGATGTTTGATTTTCCAGAATTTCAGTTCTCCAAAACGGAATAGTCTGGTGGATCTTTGGGTTATATTTTTTACACGTATCTGACTGTCTCCTATGGAGTTCTCCAGAACTGCGTTTGACCATAAAACACTGCTTTGACGATCGCCATTTTTGTTGCAATAAGGTACATTTAAGCACTGAATGATTTTGATGGTAACTTACCGCAACAGATGGCTTTATATGTTGAATATTTGCTCATGGAAACATTATTCATGCCGTGAATCATACAAGTAATTTCTTTATGATTTGGAACCAAAGGAAGTCCCAATCTTCTACAATGTCTCATTTTCTTTTGTATTCATATCCACATTCTAATGAATTACATTTCCTACGACTTTCAACCGCTTTTACCGCCTGTATCTCTCCCTCGATCGACTCCTGTGATGACCGTTACGTTTTTTCGCTCTCATTAGTCGATCACGAGACCTCGATCTATCATACTTGTCAACTTTACTGTAACGATCAGGAGTTCTGGAACGCGATCTGTAGCGTTCCTTCACGTGTTTCTTATGCGTCTTTCTTGGCAAAGGTGAGCGGCTGTACGATCGACTCCTACTCGGACTGTATGAGGTACTGCGTCTGTGTTTTCGAGATCTGCTCTTTTCTTTGCTGTTCCCGTAGTAATCTTCTTTATAGTCTTTGTACGTGTCTCTATATTCTTTTATATGGGAATTCTTTTTCCATTTTCGGGGTGGAGATTCAGCATCACGGTACTTTCGTTTCTCGACAGGACTTCTACTTGCACTACGACTTCGACTTCTACTGGAATACGACCTGTGAAATCAAAAACATTAAATTAAATTACTCACGATTACACAAACTGACTTGCTCACAGATTTGAATATTACAAAGGACTTCCACAAATCTTAATACAATGAAACAAATACATCTCAGAATTGGGCAACTAACTGACCTTGATTTACTCCGCCTTGGCGAGGGTGATCTTGAGCGGGATGCGCTCCGAGAATGACTGTGACTACGGGATCTACTGCGACGTCGTTTTGATACATGGCTTCCATATTCTCTCCCGGCACTACTGTCCGAACCTTTGTCATCTTCGGACTTTATCTTTTTTAAGTTCGGCAAAGTTAATGGTGAGGTTCCCAATTTCACAGGTGTTTCTGAAATGAACACAGTTAAAGAGTTCAATAACATCATTGGGTAAATAAATAACTTTGAAAGAGTTTATGGGATCTAAATAAAATTTTACATCACATATATCTACTCACCCGGCCGTGAACCAGAGTTGGGGGTGGCACCAGCAGATGATAATCCCTTTGCCTTCAATTTCGCTTCAATGTGAATCTTTTTTGTTGAATTTACAAGAGCTTCCAACTTGTCCGGATTCGGCTACAAGGGAAGTAAGATTAATTTTTGCTCCTTTTTCACCATCGATACGACATTTATCCTAACAGTGTTCATTTATCCTAAATTTATAGAATACAATCGATATTCTTATATATTTTGCTTAATCATCTCTTTCTATGCGTATGTCTTCGGGAAAATTTGCGAGATGGCATCTTGGCATACGCAACTTATATTTGGGCAGGCTGCACCAGCTAAGCCGAAGGCAATCCTTGTTCTAGGTTACCCCTATTACCCAATGGCTGCAGCCTGGCACGCATGAACAGCTTGCAGTAAACCCGATCCAACGCTTACCAACGGTGCAATTATATAGGAGCAACAAAGATCAGAGAATTTTCGATTTCGCCTTAATATAATTCTGCCTGAAGCTGTAAAAAATCATCCAACATAAACATACGAGATTCTTTACTGACGTAGTCCTTGAAGGTGCCAGGATGGGCAAACAGGGATGACAGTAACGGGCAGTTCAAGATGGCTACTCCTTTTAACGGCGGGTAACTGCGCGTTCGCCCATGAGAGTCGCTGATGACTTGCGTCGGACGATTGCATCGTCATACCGGCACTTAGTACGTTACGCGACGTTACACAATGGTACCTTGAGATGTGTACTTACCTTTGGTCTGGCATACAACTTCAATATACCAAGACAAATATCGTTTATTTCTTCTTCCGTCACATCAAAGATGTTAAACCAGGACGGGTTGTTCGGCAAAGGTACCTGCAAAACGTACATTATGCCATCAATTTTCCGACATGTCATAACTGTACAATGAATAACCATTGAATGGCATTCTAATTTCTGGTAACAGTATTAAAAATTACTAACTTGTAACTGTCGAGCTGCTAGATAGATGCAAGCGCACGCAATGGTCTCAGGGTGATATTGCACGAATACATTCGTCCTAAAACTATCGTTCATATAGTTCCTACCAAAATAGACAACGGGATCATACAGATTCAATGATTTATTAATACCGTACTCTGACAAAGAGTTATCATTTGGGATGACAAGAACTTGAATAGTTTACATGATACTGTAGTTATACCATAGAGATCCATTATAAAAAATGAACAGATGGTCAAACTTTGACAAAGCCCTAATTTGCGACTTTCTAGGTATTGTTTGTTCGAGAATACATAAGCCAGTTGCTTTTAAGCATACATTTTGGTATATGTTGTCATTTGACTAAAAACTTTCCTAAAGGCTTTATCAAAAGAATTATCACCAAGGTGTGTCACAAAAATATAAAACGAGGCACCAGTTGCTGCATATTGCAGAAACATTAAAAATTGTTGACTGTAGAATCAAATAGTCCCGGCGAACTTAAACACTATAAAACCTCAACATAATTTAGCAGCACAAGTCTTTGTGAATGTTACTCATTCATTGCCAATAATCGTGTCACATAATTCTGGACTCTTGAACACTTAAGAGTCCAAATTAATTCATAATTTACAAGACCAATACCACCTTAAACTTCAGTATATTTCAGTTATTTGTCCGAGAAAGAAAGAAAAAGTAACTTTACCACATCAGGCAACTCAACACAGTAGTTTAAATGCGTATGTTGATACACCTATTTCACTTTTAATGAGGCACTGAACAGTTTTCTTCTTCTTGCTGCAAGTCCATATTCCGGCACAGGAGCAAATCCATCATCGAAGTTTTCCAGAATAACTGGCGAACTAAGTCCAAATCTCATCACCGTCGAGTAAATGGCACAGTTAAAAATTTGCAAGTCATCTACTTAGTCGTTAAGAAGTTAAATTGTTCCTGTAACAGTCTGACAGTATAGTTCCATTGTCTTAATGTTCATCGCTAAACAAGTTTTAACAGCTTCGTAAATTTCAGAACGTTGCAAATGACGGGAACTTTTTTCAAAATCGGCAGGCCTTTCTTTATACACTAATTACTTGTAATGAACTGGTTTGTATGAAAACAAAATATAGCTAAATAGAACAACGAACAATACACTAGGAGACACATCTATGGGCATGCCTCCCTCTTTTAAAGCGATCTGTAGCTGACAGCTGTGTATCTCTTCATCTCGCCGACCCGCTGCGTGTTAAGGAGATGCAAGCACTTTGTAGCTCAGTCTTGTACGGTAGTGCAACATCATCCGTTTCACAATTGGGTGGCTTTCAATCGTGAGGGGTGAAGTATGGTTCTTTTACCCACCTAGCTGTGTGGTAGGCAAAAGGAAAAACACAAGTTAATAATGGATCTCTATGGCTGAAGAGTTAATTTTAGCCGATTTCTTTGTATAGTTGTAAAGTAACCGCCTGTGAATTGACTCGGAATAATTCAACAGAAGAATTTCTGAACAATGCATGATACGAATATGTTCTTTATGTTCTGTCGTCGTATAATTATACAACGACGGACTTGAACGTTTAACGTCATACTTTAGAAAACGGATGCAAAAACAACTGAAATTCTTTCATGTCAAACCATTCTGTCTGCAATTAGCTAAAGTGAAAAAATAAAAGTTGTACTTACCATGCGCACTGAACCAGCTTAGCATTCTCATGGGAATCCAGAACTTGCAGGAACATAACGATAATCTAACAATTAAAAAGATCACAACTTATGAATGCTGAAAGTACCAAGCACCTGATTTTTCACAAAAAGAAAAAAACAAACAATGGTCACTCTTTTCGTCCCTAGAATTATCAAAGAAGAAACCAGAAACATCAACGTGGTGCCCACTTTTGGTTTCACTCATGCAAGAACAATATTTGCGCAGCGACAGTCAAACACCAGCTCTGTCTCTCTGCAAATGATATGTAAATATATTGTAATGGTACAATTATTTATTCTCATCCGCCGTTCTCAGTGTACCTGCAACTAATTTCAATCAGAAGTTAACACTATATTATCTTCTGCATTCCACGAGACCGCATTCGATATTACTTGATGTACACGTTTCCACAAGGGCACTTAGAAAAGGAAAATGATACAACACAAAAGATTCCAGTTCAGACACAAAACTAGCAAGTGTTCTGTTTTTCAATTTATAAAGAAATACAGAATATGTTTTACCTTATGTGGGTGCTTGACATGGACACAAAAGCCAAGTTCCTTCAGCACTCTCCTTTCTGATTTGATGACTTGGTTCTTCAAGGCAATGTAATTCCCGTCCAAAATCAAGGGCGTAATAGTTCTATATAAATACAACAGTCATAAGAAACAATTTCTTCAACTAATAGTAAAGAACCCTAACTTTCAGTGTCCTTTCTTCCATTAATGTACATGTAGTTATGATACATGGTACAAACAACTTCCCACACACTGTTTCCTTTTAAATCTCTCTACGTTGTACCAGCTCAGCAGATGGTTTAAGAAATAACAATCCACTTTTCACAACAACCCAGTAGGAATACTTGATAATCCAAGGCCACAACGGTTTTAACAAACGATGCAGAGGCGAGGAATCTCGCACTTGTAATTTGGGTGAAGGACAACCATCGCTATCCGCAGCCAACTGCAAATGTCTAAAAACTATTTTTAGCAATCAGTTACATGCCAAGTATGCTTTAAACTCAGCAATCTTTTCGAGTTTTTATAACTTGGTTCTTTTGAGTTTAATTCTTAGAGGTGGTTAGCTGTTGCATTTATCATTATGACAAAATCATGTCTCCCATTCAAATCCTTTCTGTAAACTAGTTCGCATCATATTGTGTCCACTGTAAGTCTGACCTTGAAATCTGATGACACATTTAGTCAAGACACAAAAGTACATTCTAGTCGTGATGAAATTCTCAGTTTTACGACCCCCCCCCCCCATTTTTCACACAAATCTAACAGTTGATTTTTATTAATAAATGCTTTACGAGGCCTGTAATTAGTTTTTATTGTTTGTGGAAGCACACATGATAAATCATGTGATAACTCTCTGCAAGATTTGGAAGCTAGTACATCCAGTACGTTAAACTGTAAAATAAAGCAGCCAACGTACTGGCAATCTGTCTTCCAAATGGACTGATCTATGGTCATGTAACTGTTCATTGAACCACCAAAAATTTTGAATAGAACAATTCACATAGTCCCATGTTTGATTAAATTAACCTCCAAGACACATCAATATTAGATATGATGCAGAAACAAACCAGGAGGGAAAATATACCAGAGAAAATGGTAAATATGACAATTATCTGAAATTCAAATTTTTGCCAGGCAAGTAAGACTAAAAATTTTGAAAATATGTTAAGAGATACAATGTTTTTGTACTTTTAATAAATAGTCAAAAATATTTCCATGTGTTACAACAAAATGCCGTGTTTCCCAGTCTGTAAAAAGATACAAATCCCCCTCCCCCCCGTTCAGTGACCATCCTGAACGTAGGAACTTTCACTGTGACTGCCACGTGTCTATAACCACATGATAGTTGCAGAGGGTCCCGTTACCGAGGTTACAACAGATCATTAGTCAGAAACATGTTGGCAAAAGTTGCAAGTACGACAATATCGTTATCTTTTGAAGTTTTTTTGGAGGATATTAGTCCTCTTCTTGGGGCCACCTGCAAAGCCAGAATGGATCACTTGCTTGCCTGCTTCATTGCTGAAACAGTTTTCTCGGATTCACCTCTGGTGTGACACCTGCTGACCTCTTGACAGCCAGCACTGCAGCTGAATCCTTTTGATCCACGTACTTGCTCATGTACAAACATTGGTGGGGCCGCACTCGGGATAGAATGTGCGACACAGTATGTGACTGACGAACCATCGATTGAGCCATTCTGGCTCGGTGATATCTTTTGCACAGCTTTTAGTACTCGCCACGATTTTAATTGCTCATCAATTGCTACAAAATTCTAATCAGTCGTCCCACTCAAACAATCTTACTCTAATTAATTATACACACTCCCCCCAAACCATAATTTAGACAAATTCAAAAGCACAACTGAACTTCGCTTCGTATCTGGGAGTCTCGGGTTCCAAGTCCCGGCGCATCTAACTAGAATTTGCTAGCAGCAATGCACAAGAGTGAATGGTATTGGTGCAGACCTGCCTGGTAAGCTGAGACTTTCCAAAATCTTCCAAGGTTGGATGGAGTTCTCCCATTGGAGTTAATTGTAAACCGCTTGTAGCATGAAGTGTAATATAAAATATATTTGAACAAAGATGTAGGTGGAACACATAGTATTGGTTTTCGGTGGCTTGTCTGTCAAATGACTCTCTTTGCGACCTGACTATCAAAGCTTTCGTCATTTACTACTTCCCATTAACGTCCCCGAATAATTCATTTGGATCCAGTGTTTTCAAATTTCCCAGGTAAAAAAAATTCTTTCGCGAATCTGCTTCGTGTAGGTTCACCTCAATTTTACGACGAATATTTCTTACCAGATAGAAGAATCGTCTTTATCATTCAACAGAAAATTCCCATGCGTTATATTCCCATTTATGCCATTTCCAATAAGAGATCCCGTCCTTTGATACAAAATTAACTGTTCACGCACCAAATTAAACGACAAATACAAAAGCCACTCTACTCAAATCCACCGGTCGTTCAACTAATAATCTGTTTCTTAATTTGGTATTCAATGAAATTCAAATGCTCACTATAACCATGAGCAGACTTACATCAACAGCATGCATTAATTTTGTTAAATACGCAAAAATTATATGACAACAATGGCTTGTTCACATAGACGGGTATGGGGCCCTTTCCCGGGGGAAATCCCCCGGATCCATCTATGGCTACATTTGTTCTATGCAGAAAATTCATACTGCACAGAAACGGGGACGGATCTCTGTCCCTAAATGGCTACTGTAGCCATTTTCGGGACAGGGTGCGAGTCCGTCTCCGTGCATGTGAATGAATCATAATTCATAATATAAAAGAATACTACAGTCGCAATGATTACAATTCCAGTCGAAATAAATGTTCATACATTAAATTCATTGTTGAGCTTACCAAACAATGCCACACATACTTGGCTAAATTCAATACAAACACCCATTTGTCCACATGAGACGGCTTATCTTCTGTAAAAAGTACTAAGCTCTTTCTCTGGTGCAGCTGCAATGGGCACTTTTCACCTTTATCCATCGGCTCGTCGCCTGAAATACACTTTTCCGAAACAAGTGGATTATTTTTCCTATGATCCTCCAAACATCGTTACAATACGCACAGAATTAATTACAAAGAAGTCACTAAAAACTACAGTATCATGTAAAAGAATAAAACTCAACTTCATAAATGCAACCAACAAAATTAACTACATGTACGGGAAGTTGTTTGTACCACATATCAAAGAAACCGTGATCGTGTTTATTAAGTAAGAAAATATACCAACCAGATTTAATCCACGAAGAAGGAAGCCTGAGCACATGGTTCTGTGATTCGCTCACCCTTTGCCAGGGGGGTTTATCACTTCACCCTGTTGCCCAGGGGTTTTCTACTCTCCCTGTAATGCTGGTGCAAAATTACTACAACCAGCAAGGGAAGAAAGAACAGTGAAAGTTAATCATGGGCTCTTATTAATTCATCTTACATTTCAAATATAAATGGTCACTTTCATAATCTTTTCTCATATGAACCAGTTGTAAAAACTTAAGTGTTCTGTATTTCGTTAGGGGTACAAAAATGTGTTCAATTGAGAATACATTAGTATCGTTAGAAGAAACCAACTTCAAAACATTACAGCTGACATTTCGTATATTCCCAAATTAATAGAACTTGGACTTATACTTACTTTCCATTTTTCACTTGTTTGATGTGGTGAAACACGTTTATAACATCCCTGATCCTTCTCGGTGCTTCCTCAATCTTTGATGCCAGATTGATGCAAGCCATGGCAACTATCTGTAAAACAATAAGGATAAGAACATTCACATTTGATCAACGAACAAAGCAAATCCTTGCACTGGCAACCCATGTCCCTGAAATGAACTTACCAGCACCAACAAACCTCCGAGATTCTACAACATAAAGTGTTTTTCTACCCCAGACACGTTTCACATTTGACAATACTTGCGTATAAACCAATAAAGTAACTCATTGCTCGCACAAGACATAACAGAAAAGATGAATGCTTTACGCAGCTTCAAAATTTGAAATATTACATCTAGATATTTCAAGCTATCGCAGTAAACCATCGCAAACATTCACCTTGAAAGCTATGCCAGTAAAAATGAAAGTGATACCGACCTCCATGTTGTGCTTCACGAACGATTTTGAATAATAGAACCGCTGAAAAAGTACTTGGCCAGTAGCCATCGCTACCTACAAAGTAAAAATTTAAGCTAGACACAAACAGACACCAGGACTGCCAGTGGTTTTTTGTACATGCTCAATAAATTTGTGTTTCAGGTCAATAATGATCAGGAAGTTTTTAAAATCTAAAATGGCCTCCTCACCTGTGGAAGTTTCAGCAGGATACCGGATGTTTGAATTAACTCGCATCCTAAGATCCGCAGGTCGGTTTCGGTATCCATATCCAGGCCATCTTGGACTGAAGGACTAGGAGAAAGCTTTTCTTCTGGAATAAGTACGTTTTCAAGTGTAAGAATTACTCTGGAGAAGTCTCTTTTCGACAAAGCATCCTGTTCCGCGGCCATGACGCTGTGGATTGTGGGAAACGTGGAAGGTACGATGAAAGTAGTTCCGGCGAGAAAAATGCAAGGAATAATCATGTCAACCAATAATTATTTCTATTTTAGGTTCATAATTCATAATAACTTTCTTCCAGAATTTCCATTATTTAGTAACAAATGCCAATAATCAATCAGAATTACACAAAACTATTTAGCAGGTAGTGACAAGTCTAAAGTCTTATTATATCGCAATAGATGTCGCTACAAATGTCACAAGACATTTTTGATGACTTGAGGTGGCAGCACCACATTAAATTCTTCCTTTGGTATTTCTCAGACCCAATTATTTCTGAAAATCCTTAAGATTTTTCACAAAAAAAGCGAAAAAGGTCTCTGCAGAGACCGCCACTAGAATGCACCAATGACTAGGTTAGAATTGTTCAGTTTATTTTTTTAAACAATTTCTGCGGAAGAAAACTGCATACAAAAACCTGAACTTGACTTAAATTTATTGGATTGAAATGATCATAAAGAAGATAAGATCTGTTAGGTCAACTTAATAACTGCCTCAATTGTAATATAAAAAAAAAAAAAAAACAATTTACGGTTCATCAATTTGAAATTAAAATGCGAACAACCTTTCAATAGAAAGAAACCCACCTACTTATCCGTTAACAAAAGACAAAGTGATAAACATTGCCAGGTATTTCTTTGTACCGAATGTAACGAGGAAGAATCTTCTATTGCGTTGTATTTTCAGATTTTTTCCGTCGAGAAAATTGACTTGTCCCCAAATGCGTTGTTTTTCCAGTGATTCATAGCACTTTCAAAATTCTGAGCATGAAAGCCGTTTGAAAGAACATTTCTGTGAAAAGAACAAATTAAAATATTCATGAACATATCGCAAAAATAATTGCTAGTACTTTTTATTTTTATCCATGGCAATACATTTGGTTTTTTGATAATAGAAAAACATTTCAAAACCCCACCGTTGTTGGCAAAAGGTGTCAATCCTACCAAAAGGAAGGGTTGGTGTAAAAATAGACGGCTGTACAGACTTAATATTTCTTGTGTTCCCGCCCATCCATTACTGTTTTTCTACACCCACTGCGGTGCCAGCCCAAAACGCAGCCAAGTTGTAGCAGTTTTGTCTACCTTGCTTTGGAGCAGTCCATCGCTACGAATTTCGGTCTTTTCGCTTCACCACACATATTCACATCCTGAACGTACGACTCATCGAGATTAAAATATCTACACTGAAATATGTAAGGTAATGTTTCTGTGTAAATTAGAATTCAACACCACCAAACACGATGCGCATCAGATATACACCAAAGAGAAAATTTTTTGCACAGATGATATATGCCAGGGGAAAATTGAAAATCAAGCAAATTGTTCTGTCAAAATAAATTTAAAGGGAAATATTATTACTTTTTTTCAGCTTAAGTCACAAACCAATCCGACCACGGTTTATTTGAAAGCATACACAATAATTTAATTTATCTATGAGGACGATTTTTATTCCACTACACATTGTTTCTATTCCAATTAAAACGCCTTTAAGTTGTAATGAATACTCACTGTCTATAAGTTTAATTGTCTTAAAATCATATTTAGACACAGATTACAGGACATGAACACAGAAAGAACAGGGAACACAAACTGAGGTATTTACCCTAACTTCAAATTCAATTGAGTCTCCAAAACATACGAAGGTATTAGCAGATAATAAATTAACATCCGAAGATTTAAGTAGCTATCTTTCCTAACAATCATGGGCAATCAAGACTTTACTCACTATTTTACGTCCCCAATCAGCTTTACTGAAACATTCTGGTCCAGTGCAATGGAAGATGCCCGACGAATCAGTGTCTATTAGAGACATGGTGGTGTTTGCGACGTCTCTACTATAAGTTGGACACGAAATTTCATTTTTTAAACACTTAACTGGTTGTTTGGTCAGTACATTTTTCACAACTGCATACACGAAATTTTTTCCTTGAATTTCTGGTCCAAATACCCGCTGGCAATAAAAAGGAAAAATTAAATTATGGTGGGGGTTAAAAAGTTTTCCAAATACTCTCATGAACAAGAAGTGAAGTCTGCAGATTATGCAATGACAAAGGGCTCCATAAAACGTTCTCAGCACGTAACAAAAAGTCCTCCTGCGTGACCTCAAGAGGCGCTTACCGCCCACGGTGTAGCAGCACTCGCTTTCATGTCGGGGGAAGGAGGTATCCCTATACTGTCCGGGGGCACTCCCTGTCCTGTCTGGGGGTGGGGGGTTACCCCTATCCTGTTCAGAGGGATACCCCCTGTCCTGACTTGGGGTAACCCCTCTTCCCTGGGAAGGGACCTGGGACCAGTGACTGGGGTATCCCCACCCCCAGAAGGGACCTGGGACCAGTGACTAGGTTACAGCCCCCTCGAAGGGACCTGGGACCAGTGATTGGCGTACCCCCCACCCTGTGTTGACAGACAGACACCTCTGATAACAGTACCTTCCCATCTTACTAAGTATGCGGGCGGTAATAAGTCATCACTTATAATCGTGCCGACAGCCTGGTTGTCTGCCACTGTCCTACACAGAATACTGGTGTCATAATTGGTATTAGTGTCACATAGTTAATGATAGCTATTTAAACGTTCGGTTAGTAAATGGGAAATTCTTACACTTGTTCTTATCACAAGGTTATTGCTATCTGTGCTGAGCACAGTTTTTTCGGCTTCCAGTTTCTGTTTGCCATATCTGTTGACCGGATTTGTCCTGCTGCTTTCGCTAAGCCTTTCTGTAATTGATATAAAATTGTCATTTTCATGCAATAACATTTTAATAGTTTTCAAGGAATAGCAAGAAGTGAAATAAAATTGTCATTTTCATGCAATAACATTTTAATAGTTTTCAAGGAATAGCAAGAAGTGAAAGAACTCCACTTGCTAAATCGTATTGAGAAATTATTTTTTTCGGTCCTCTCTTTGAGCCTCCTTCACCAGCCTGAGTCCCCTCTTGCACCCGTCTTGTGCCAATCACTTGCACCACTGTACCTCCAATGTCCTCTCCTGTAACTTGTGTTCTTGCACCCCTCTTGTGACCCCTGCATCCCTTCTTGCACCACCCGTACGACCTCTTGTGACCTATGCATCCCATTCTTGTGACCCCTGCAACCCTTCTTCCAACCCTCTGCACCCAAATGCCCCTCATACACCTCTGTGTGCCTCTCCTGTGACCCACTGCACTGCATTGACATCAGTCATATGAGGGTTACGGGTATAAACATGTGCTTTGAGTAATATCATCTCTTTTACAGAATTTCAAAAAGAAATGAAATTATATCTAGTTTCTGAGTGAAAACACGGCATGATGTTCAGAATTCTAAAACCAAAAGATAAGTCCGAGAAGTCTAAAAAATAGGTCCATGGGACCTGTGCTGATTTAAACAGTGAGAGATTGAGCTGGTGATATGTTATTAAATTGCTCA
>JBCAUG010058515.1:0-23254 GCA_038406175.1 Haplosyllis leylae | reverse complement strand
ACAATAAAACACTTTGTGCAGGCTGACATTAATACTAGCTACCGCCCTGAATAGAAGCAAGTTATGTTCCTTAGCTCATATCCCCAACACCGGAGCCATCCGAGGATTTGGTATGCTGGTTGCCACAAAGATCTTACATCCTGGATTAGCACACCTGATTGATCTGCATAACATTGCCAGAGCGTTTTTTAAAGGCTCCAGGCATTCCAACTGACGTATGCAGGGCAGAGCCAGAACAACTGTGGGCAAATATAACCGGACAGTTTGATCACATACTCATTCATTCCATCGCTTAAGGTGGGGTAATCATGCAGAATAACATTGCACCTTCTTTCCCTTTCCAACCACTTTCTCAGAAAGCTGTCTCCTAACAGATGGAAGTTAGCTTCTGGCTTCTTAATTAACACCTTCGCGCCAGCTTTAAACTTCATTCCTTTCGTTATGATGTAGTTACGTGCCTTCTCCTCCAGCTCCGCTTCTGCCGCCTCCTCCTCCTTGTACACCCATTGACCTACATCCAGATCATCCTTGTGTGGGCTAATGGTGCCTGTGCCAAACAATGTGACACTATCTGGGTCATCTACCCTGCTCACTTCCTGTGATGGTATGCTGGCTGCCAGCTCTTCCACTTACTCATCAGTACCTTCCCAGCTGTTGACTTGTGATGGTGTGGTGAGGCATGAGTGTGCTGGCGATGAATGCACCTCCCCTTCCTCTATACCTTCATCCTGTTGTTCCATTGCTTGAATCTCTCCTTCCTGCTGTTGCCCAACCATGTCTACCAGTGCACTTAACTGCTGTCTGAGTACTGCCCCATCCATGACCGTGCCTCCATCCTGTAGCAGAAAGGACTCGTACTGATTGATCCTGGCCACACGTGTTGCAAGCTCGGAGTGGGTGAGAAGAAAGCTGTCTTTTGACCACACCTCCATACTGCTTCTCTGAAATCCCAAGCATTCATATAAATTCATGACAATTCTATGCATTATGACATGTCATTGTGTACAGTGATTGACAATTTATAACCATGCTCCCGGTCCGCTTAACTGTTTGTTATTGTGACCCACTTTATGCTCTGTTTCTGTTTACTAGGGGCGCCCCCTGGACCTAGTGGTTACACTTCGTATGTACGCGATTTCCATCTTGTGCTACCCGACCTATCCCTTGATTTTATTAAATCCTTCCACAAAGGCTTTCATGCTGTCATATCTGTCATCCATGGATACGTCAATGTACCTCTTATAGACATCGCTGGCCCAATTTCCTAACCTCTTGATCATTTCGCTTTCGATATTACATTGATAGGCGAATGTTGCCCCCCTCTCCTTAGCGAGTGTAGTGAATATTGCTGCCCATCCTCTTTAATTAGGTTCAACCATTTCCTCAGCCTGGCTATCAGCTGATTTGCTGAGAGTGCCAGTTTGTTGTACCCATCCCAGACTGTGAATGCTGGATCTTCTGGACTTGCTGGTATTTGCTCCATCATGTAGTGGACCCACAGTACTGGACATATTGCTTTATTATCCACTGGCAATACAGGCAACCTGAGAATCTTTTGCCTGAACTGAATGTTTTTTGCCCAAGTGATTTCCGCCATCATTACTGATGTAGGACCTGTAGTGTTGAAATCTTTCCTCCGAAATTGCATCCTGGGATCAAACGTCATTGTATCTGGTACCAAGTTGCTTTTGCATAGAAACATGGTGAACCCTACCAGCGATGCCACCCAGGCCACCATTTCTATCTGACATGTGTAGTCCACTACCCTGCTCATTTTAAGTAATATTTCTGGTGTTATGGGGGCTGCTTGTTTTACTTCATGATCCATTACTCTTTTCAGCCCTTGAGTGAACATTTGCATTTCTTTCTCCAATGGGTTTGGTATTTTCATTCCCAGCAATGCCTGAAATGTCCTGACCGCTGACTGATAATTTCCTACTGCATCGAGTGACTGAAATGTCCTCGCTAGATGTTGTCCATATCTGCATATCTGTTTATTGTCTGCAGGAAAGTATTCCAATTGAAGGGTGTCACAAAAGTTTTGGTATGAGTTAAGCTGACAAAGTAGGTTCTTCTTTGTGGAATCTTTAACTGCTTGCCCTTTGGTGTATGCCACTTCCATGTCCAATATCTGTAGTTGTATGATAACTGAAATAGATTACCAGTCATTATTAAATTCCAGTGACTCATATGATGTTTTATCTCTAAGTAGACTTTTTTCTCTTGCATATTCATTAAACTTTTTCCTAGCCTCCCCTTCTGTCCATCTTGATAGCCAGTCTGGTATCCTGTTGGACAACCCACTTATATGCTTGGCTTTTATTATGAACTGATGCTTAGCTGCCAGCATTGCTATTTCCCTTAGTGCATCCTGCAGGTTCTCCTCTTTCGAGGCTCCAGAGTTGATGATGACAGATACTGCCTCATTGTCTACATGTACCCAGAAGTATTTCCCATGCAGTGACTGTCCCCATAGTTTTAATGCCACTATCACTGCTCTAATCTCCAACTCCGCAATGTTCTTATTGTTCCATTGGGGAGGGAATTTTCCCCTGAAGTATCTCTGTCCTGCTATGCCTCCATATCCAGTCTTTGATGCATCAGTGGCAATTACTTGATCCACCGCTGGCACCTGGTGCAGCCATATCAGAGATTTTCCATTATACTGTGTTATGAACCTTGCCCACCATGCTATATCCTTCCTGGCTCCTATTGGTATTCGATACACCCCTGTCCTGTCCATTTTCTTCATCCAATTTATGAGCCTGGCAATGAAAACTCTGCCTTGTCTTACACATTTTCCCATGAACTGTAGCTTCCCCACCAGTGATTCCATTTCTTTCCTGGTTCCCACAGTCTTATATAACCATGTCTTCAACTCTTTTGTTATGTCTTCCAACTTGTCCGGTGGTATCTCCATGGTCATTGTTTGCGAGTCCAGTGTGATTCCTAGGAACTCAATTCTGGTGGTGGGAGGTACCACTTTTCTGGCGCTGTCTCTACTCTCAACTCTTCCAGTAGTTTCACTAGGTACCCAAATGCCTGCCATATCATTTCCTTTTCTTCTGCTCCTAGGAAGTCATCTACATAATTGAGTAGGTAGTATTTCTTCTGCTGGTGTATGAATTTGATTGCATTAGATACCCTCTGGGCTATGTATGGTGCTGTCCTCATGCCCATTGGTAACATTTTGTCAAAGTATAGCTTGCCATGCACCATGTACCCTACCAGTGAGTAGTCCCCCGGATCGAGTGGAATTTGCCTAAAATAGCGACTTAGATCTATCTTGAACATCATTGCTGTCCTACACAGTGTGTATATCCTAAGAGCTAGGTCATCCACCTGTGGAAATGTGAGTTTTACCATGTGGCCCAGGTAGTTATCTTTGATCATGCCATCATTCACTGATGATCCTAGTGGGAAGCTGAGGTCCACAATTACCCTCCTTTCTGTTGACATCTTTTTGGGTCTTGTGCTTATTGGGGATATGCCCACCTTGTCTGTGAATGGTATTCTCTTGAATGGTCGTATTACCGCCCCTCTGCTAGATTTCTTGTCGATATAGTTCTTGAGTGCCTGCGGGTGATCTGTTGCTCCCTTGTGGTTTTTGTATGTTTTCTGCAGGTCTGGGAGTGAAGGCAGTCTTCCTGCTGGCCATCCATATCCATAGCCATTCTACCACTTCTTTGTCTTCATATTCTTGCAGCAATTCCTCTAGTTTGGGTAAGTTCCATTTACTTTCAACTGGAATCTTGGCTCCATATCTGTTGGGATATCCCTTTTCCCTCACCATGTGTGCTAACCTTATATCCACATGCTGTTTCCTCAACTGTTCCAACTCTACTGTGGTGGCCTGTGGAGGAGCCTGGTGACCTCTCATCAATTCTGGATCATCTAGGTTGTCCTGCATGTTCCACTCTTGCTCTATCCATGTGTCCTGTGTCTGGTGTGTTGTTTTCCCTGCTTGTGTAGTGTGACCCTGTGTACCTTCAGCCGTCAGCTTATCCTGAGGTTCCACCTCTTCTCCCATGTCAGTGTTGTGTGAATGTGTCTTTGCTGCCTTCCTGACCCTGCCTCTTTTGGCTTGTGGCTGCTAGTGACTCTTCCATGTTTTTGTGTTCTTGGGGTTCACCCCTTGATTCCCCTGGACCCCAGCTGATCCATTTCCTGCCCCTGTTCCCTGTTCTCTTTGAGTTGTTTTACTTTCTTGCTTGTTTGGTTGCTGTTGCACTACTTCCAGGAGTCATGCTCCCTTGTGTGGGCAGGCATCACTTGTCTCAGGATGTTCTCTAGACTGTCTATCCCTCATATAACAGGCTGCACATATGTGTACTACCATCTTAGAGGTGGCATTGGTACCTGTTCCAAACCAAGCTCTGTGAGGGGAAGTCTTACTGCATCCTTCCTTGTTCCAGTCTCTGCAGAACCATTTCTTTTGTTGTTCCCTGTCCTGTCTCTGGCTTGGCCTGCTTTGTGTTGTTGTTCTTCTGTATAGTATGGTTTCGAAGCAATCAAAGTTGTCTGCCCATGTGTACTCTTTCGCTTCTATGGATCTGAGTATGGCTGCGTACATCTTTCTTACAAGGGGCCACTCATACCCCCTAAGCTTGGCATAGGCCATCCGCCTGAGCAGCCTCAGCCTGCCTAGGATTTGCGCTGGGTCCGTGCAGGTTTCAATTGTTCTGAGTTCCCCCGCTACATGGTGCTCAAATTGCATATTTTTGAACTCGATATCCTCGTTTGCCCAGTCTTCCAATAAGTTTCTCTGTGGCCAGACCTCTTTATGCACTATGTTTGTTGTGGCTTTGTCCAACATACCAGACTTTAATTTTTTATGTTTACACTCTTCCCCTTCCTTGCAAGCCCACTCACCTGCTTCTTTCTTGTTGATTGTTGCCAGCCAGTCTGCCATGCTGAACTCGTCCTGCTCATTCATCAGTCTCTTGAGGATGTCGGGCTTCAGGGTTGTGGATCCTCCCAGACCTGCTGTCTTGCTGGAGTTGGTCAAGAACTGCCTGAGTACCTCCTTCTGCCAGTCACCTGTAGCTGCAGTATTTTTGGTCATGAGAGAGGCCCTGAGCTGATCCATGAGGTCCTGCTGAGTGGGGGCCACCCTGGTTGGTTGTGGACTTGTGGCATCAGTGTCCATTTGGGTGGCCTTCAAGAGAGCTTGAATCTCAGGTGTAATGATGTCAGTTCCTTGTATCAGCTGGGAGGCTCTGCTTGCTAGCTCTCTCTGCTGAGTGAGAATGTTTTGCAAAACATTCTTGGTGTGTTCCTCCTCTTCTACTTGTTTCGCAGCCTGCTCAGGTTCACCCAGGGGGTGTGTAATGTCCTCCATTTTCTTCCTGAGCCAGTCCATTTGGTGTGATGTTGTGCTGGGGGGCAGCAGAGTTGATTTTATGGCAGCCATTCGCTCCTCGTGAGCCTTCTTTTGTTGTGCCTTTGCCACCTTCAGCTGGTCCAAGGCCGCCTGCCAGGCCTCTTGTTCCTGTCTCTGTCTGTCCAGGTCGTTCATCATCTCAGCCTGGGCCACCTGTTGTTCCAGATTCTGGGTGGCCTTCTTCTGTTTCTCGAGCTGTGCCTTCAGTTCCTCCGACATGTCGCTGCGTATTCGCCCTGGCTGTGTGGCGCCCCTGTAGTTCTCCAGAGGTGCACCGGTCATGTGACCCGCTTGTACTGTTTGTGGTGTTGAGGGCTTTGCCGTGTCACTGGCTTGTGTGTGCTTATCGGTGTTTACACCTTTATTGTCTGATGCATTATAGTCGCATGTACGCGGACTGCTTCCACCTGATGCCATGTTGTTTGTACCTGCGGGGACACTGTTCAAGGTGTTGTGTACACTGTTTAAGGTATTGTCTGGAAGTAGGTCACTTCCGTGCTCGCGCCCGGCCTCAATGTTATCGGGTTTGTATGCAATACAATGCGCATGCAAAGGTGACCTAATTGTGCTTGTGTCCTCGCTTTTACCTGGTGAGTCAAACTGAAGTATCCCGTGTGCAACGTGAACCACTACTGTTTCAGCTAAATCACCAGATAAGTGGAATGCCCTGTAACTCTTAACGTTCTGAACAGCCTCCCTATGTTGTCTGTCCATACGAAGACATGAATTGTTCGTACCTGATACTTTCACCCGTGTCCTGTCGGGGTTCAACAACCCTGTCCGTGTGCCTTGTTATCCCAGCTCACCAGCTGAACCAGACTGTTTCCTTGTCCCAGCTCATCAGCTGAACCCTGTCAGTGGTTGTATGTGTGTGCAAACTTCCCGTGTTGCAGCTAAACAGCTGTACCCTGTGATTTTCTGTGTTAATTTTCCGTGTTGCAGCTAAACAGCTGAACCTTGTCTTCCCTGTTCTGGTCACAAAACAACTGGCAAGTCCCTTAACTATCCTGTCCTTAAATAGTGGTGCTCAATCATGCATGCACATCACACTCGAAGCCCCCTGTGATTCCCCAGAATGCTCTCCTTTCGAAGCATTCTGCCAAAATTTTACCCTCACGCAATGAGATGTTTTGTAAGTAATTGAGTTTTATTTCAACTTCACTAAAAATTGACAACTCATATACACAATGAGCAGATAAGACATTACAGGTCAACCAAGCAAACATCTAACGATGTCAGATTTACAATTTTTATGCAACCACTGCCCAACAACAGCTAAAAGTACTCCAAATGTAATAATGGGAGTACCTGACAATTGGGTGGGTTGAAATAAAACCGTTAGAATGCCGTAAATGATTGTTCGTAAAGTTTCGACATCTCTGTCTCGAGTTTTGAGTACTGTTCTCTGTTTTGAGTTTCAAAAAATCTTTCTTTTCACCTTGAAGATAAACTATTTCTTATTTTCTTTCATTTCTAATCAAATATATTTTAAACTGAATCTTATTCTGTGTTTTTTGACCTAAAATGCAAGTTGCACAAAAAGGTGCAACGACCTACACATGTAAACATATTACAGTGCAACGATCGCTGAAAATTTGTGCAACAATTCATATTACAGTGTAATGAGCAGAAATTAGTGCAACGAGCAGAAATTTGTGCAATGAGCAGAAATTAGTGCAACGAGCAAAAATTAGTGTAATGAGCAAAAATTAATGCAACAAGTGGAAAACAAGGAAACTATTTCAAAATAAATTCTATCACAGGTGCATTAAGAGGGTGTTCATGGCAAGATTGTGTTATTTGAAGAGATCCAGGTATATCTAGTATGTTGAGTGTATTTAGGGTCATGCAGTGTCTGGACCCCGTCCTGCACCTAGTGATGGTTTTTTTGGACCAATCAGCATTAAGTGTGAGTGTTAGGGACATTGTAGTATTATTTAATAATACATTTCCAAGACAGGATGGCAATAGATTTTATTGTAACAAAGAGCTATGAGTGCATGTTGTAGAATAGGTGCCAACCAGAAAAGTGTATATTGTTTATGTGAGCGATATAACACTGCTCATGGACCAATCAGAGACCAAAGTTGGTGACTATTTATCCATGTGAAAAGACGAATAAAAATTTGAAAGATTCCTTGTTTTCTACTTGTTGCATTAATTTTTGCTTGTTGCACAAATTTCCACTCGTTGCACTAATTTTTGCCGAGTGTCGTTGCACTGTAATATGTTTACATGCATAGGTGGTTGCATTTTTTCGAAACAGAGAACCGAACGCAAAACTCCAAACAGAGCTGACGAAACTTTTTGAACATCAAAGTTGTGTATTGCATTACCGGTGTACATTTCGGTTTGGCACATTTGGCACGAATATTCAGTACGTCTAGTAGTGAGCGTGTTTTGAATACTCCCATCATTAAAACTTCTTTCAGTTCCATTTCTTAAATCTTTACAACGTTTGCTTTATCTTTGTTGCCACACCTATGGCGTAGTTCACAGAACAACCGCTCAAATATGACAATTGGCAAACGCAATAAGTAAATAGAAAGAATCGCTAATAATAAAAGTGAAGAAGAACTTATCGAGACAACGTTAAACAAGGAAGCCAGTTGGCCTCATGCAGAGCTGTTTGGTCGTTTCCACGTGGACACGACGGGTTGCGTCGTTTCCACGTGGACACGACGTTGTTTCCAATCGAGCAACTGTCGACGGGGGTGTAAACGATGGGACACGACGAAAAGTCAAGATTTTAAGCCTAATTTCCAGGCAAGCCACTGTCACCGGGGGTGTAAATGACGTCATGTCTGTCATTTCCAGCCAAATTTCCAGGCAAGCCACTGTCGCCGGGGGTGTAAACGATGTCGTGTCCGTCATTTCCAGTCAAATTCCAGGCAAACCACTGTCGCCTGGGGTGTAAACGACACAATCCGTCGTGTCCACCCCAAATCTCACTGCCAAGTCATGTGACCACCTCTCTCAGCCAATCAGAAGGCTCCATTTGTTCAAATCTCTCAAAAATTTCCAAAACTTGAGAGAAATCGTGAGATTTCACCAAAAAATATTTCGCATTTAAAGAGCAAAGCTGTTTACAACAGCTCTGCTAAAAATTGAATCTTTTTCAAACTTCACCCAGCTATTCCTATTATCATTATTGCATAATTTTTTTCATTTGGTCAAGTGAGTGCAGCAGCAGCCCCAACAAACCGACAAGGGCATCGCGGTCGTGCTTTTGAACCTGCGGGGAGAGATACATTTAGGAAACGAGAACAATGCATCTCGACCACCATTACGCAATATAAAGTGCGTGTGAAGCTTCAGTTACTTTTTAGGTCATTCCGTTGAACACTCCTATCAAACGCAATGATTCAGAACCGACAGGTACTATTTTATGTGTTGGATCATTTGTCAATTATGTATTTAATGTGCTTCTTCTGCTGATATTAAATTACGGTAACTATCAATTGCTGGCAGTCATCACAAACTAGATTATCTTTCTACCTCGAAACAAAAAGAAAGACGACAAAAGGTGCGCATTTTGGCATGATACAAAAACAAGAATGCCTTTGAGTCGAAGGCACACCATTTGTGTAACACATAGATCACAGAAACATTTACAATCTAACACATAAAATTAATTTTTTAACATTTGACCTTAATATTGAGTGACCTTGACCTTATTCTTTAGATGACTTTGACCTTTAAAATATGTTTGAGTGGAAAACAAACATATAGAATTAAAGGCTGGGTAAAATGTGACAAAAAATACATTGACCCTAATAACATGACATTGATGCTCAAACTTGACCTAAATATGGTCAAGATATACCTCTACACTGAAAATGAAGTTCCTAGCTATCAATTTGAGATGGAGACATCAAAGTCCATCAGTATCTATTATTACTGGTAATCCACATAAAATCTGATTAGTGTTTATGCATCAGACGGCTTCTGTACAATAATATGAGACATAATTCCATGAGACAAGATCAATGGATAATCATTACTAGAAATGAACGTAAAACATGGCGTCGCAATTGACGAATGGGCATTGTTGTTCTAGGCATTGTCACGATGTCTATGAATAAAATAACATTGTGAATAGTGTCCGTGTGGATGATAGGATGGCCGACTTTACGTTCATTTCTAGTAATGAACTGTAAAGTCACAATCGCAATGATCACAAATTATGCCAAAATATTATATATTTAATTCAGAGCAATGTACACTGTTTCTTAGGGCCATTAATTTTCCGTTACTTTTAATAATAATTTGTTTTAAAATTTTAATTTCAATTCCAAAGTCTCAACCATAGGTTAAATGTTCATTTCTGCATGAAAACCTTTTGTACTTCCCATTTCTTATTTTACTTCCTGATTTTAGCACGAAAGGTAGTGGTGTGTGCCAAAATGTTGAACTCGTTTACTTTATTAGCTCGTTTTGTTGTGGGATGGTTTTAAAAAAGGAGTAGGGTACTTTTAGTTCTATACTATTTGAATAAAATGGTATGGTTGTACCAGACCTTATTCATTCAGTTGGTATAGGATGGCTTTCCTGAATACGTCTTTCTTCATATTGACTTTGATATTGAGTATTGCAGTTGTTTCCATAGAATCTTGTGGGAAAAGTTCTGTAACTTTGGTAAACAATGGATACAGAGAAGTACTGATTGGAATTTCCGAAAAGGTTGAAGAGAATCCTCAGTTAATTGTTAAAATAAAGGAAATCTTCACAGAGGCTTCGCAATTTCTTTATGAAGCGACAAGGTAATTAAGGCCTTTTCTTTTTCCGCAGTAATAGCATTTTGAAAGTTTAAACAGTAGAATGCGAACGCTTTAAAAAATTGTTATAGTTCTTCTGCAAATGTTATTTGCACTGTACATTTCTTGATGCGTAGGCAAACTAAATTGGATGCTGATTCTTTTGGTAATGATAACATAATGAATATTAAATTTTCCCAGAGAAAAATTAATTTCTGTATTTTTTCAGGCGAAGAGCATTCTTCGAGGAAGTGAAAATTTTAATACCAAGCAACTGGACTTCCTACCCTGACGCGACACCATCAACAGACGGAATCAGTAGAAGTGATTTCTTTATTGGTAATCCTGATTCACAGAAAGATATTCTAGGTTTAGCAGACGTCCCATTTGTCGTAAAGGCGACAGGATGCGGCGAGCCTGGAAATTTTATACATCTCACACCGAATTACATTTTGAACGAAACAATTGGAAAATTATTTGGACCCTACGGAAAGGTAAGACTCTAAAAAATATTTTCAAAATTTAACCAATTTCTGAATGTAATAAAATCAAAACTGCCGTTTTACTGAAAAATAAAACTATTATGGCAATATATTGAATCGATTTTTGAGTTGATTTTTTTTGCCACACAACGCACAATACCTCTTTGGGCGATTCAAAATTCTTCCTAGTTGATACTTTTTATGTGTTTTTATTTTATTCTTCCTAGTTGGCACAAAATAGTCAATGTTAAACCTGTTGTCTTTTTTCATTTTTTTTCGTGGAATTCAGATAAATTGAAAAACTGACCACAGACCTTCCCAATGTCACTTTCCAGACAACATTGTTTCATGGCTAGTGCCTTCCCAAGTCAATTTTTGTCATTATTATGGCACTGTCTTGGGGAGAAATATCAAAAACAGTCTTTATTTGTCACCCCCTCGATATCGAGAATGTAATATCCAAACTTTTAATACAAGAACCATAGAAATTCCGCACACTGTTCCACAATGACCAGTGGTCATCCTGTAGACTAAAACATTAAGTTTTACAATCCACAATTATGTTTGCATTTTGGCCTCGCATTCAATAAAACAATCAGCAAGATTGTGAAATAGTCTGCATTAGCGCATCTGAGAGAGGTGTCCCTCTAATAAGGACCCAAATTTTATTAAATTCATGCAGTTTTGTGGGGGGGGGGGATTTTTGGAGAAAAATAGGCCCTTTAACCGGTGGGTACCCCTTCCTGTGGGAAATCCTGGATCTGCCCCCTAATTTCGGCTCTATGTGTTTTATCAACTCAAGAGATTTTCGAAAAGTATCCTTTTGTAACAATTCATCGACCATTTTATGTTTGACGAATAGACACTTGTTCATGAGTGGGCGCATTATCGATGGGGAGTGTACGATGAATATCCTGTGGATGAAAGCGAAGTTCAGTTTTATGCTGCTGAAAATGGAGTTTATGAAGGAACAAGGTGTTCACTTGCCTCACCAGGTAACGAGTCACTTACAATATGATTCAAGCCAAATCATTTTTCTGCCAAAAATAGTGTTTTTCATAAAAATTTTCATTTGACGTTATGTTGTATATACTTTTTATACAAAGGCTACGAGTTTAATCCAGTAAATGGCACAGGGTGTGCTTACATCAACGGCAAACCAGAGCCAGACTGCATCTGGAAGGACCAAGAAACTGGTGTTGTTGGCAGACAAGGTTCTCTCATGTACAAACACAGTCTTTACCATGTGAGATTCCCTTTTAAATTAAAATAAATTACAAAACAAGATTACTAAATGTACTAAATGATTTGTGTTCTTCCACATATGTGATATTAATTTCTGAGAGAAATGGGGTGAATAAGGAAAGTTGAACTGCATATTGAAGGAACTCTTTCCTCGTTCCATTGAGACAGGTTTTGGAGTTTTGTGACAATGACGAGACAAACAGGTTTACACTTCACAACACAGATGCCCCAACTCAGCAAAACAAACAATGCAATGGAAGAAGTGTCTGGGAGGTAATCACTAATTTATGATAATTCAACGTTTCTGCCTCCTAAAAGTCCATACTTTAAATCATTGCAAGTCGACGTCATGCTTTCCTAACTCTAGTAAATTATTGACTAATAATATTTCTCTTTGTGAACAAAATATTCTACAAAACAGTTGAGTAGATCGTGCTAGATATATACCGGAGCTTGTATACAGGTAATGAAAGAACACGTAGACTTTGCAAATGAGACCAATACACCAAGAAAATTGTCATCGACACAACCAGAATTCAAAATTGTGCAAGCAGGGATGAGAACAAAACGGAGCGTACTCGTTCTAGACAAGTCTGGTAGCATGGGCAGCAACTCTCCAACTCGAATGGAAGTTCTCCGTCAGGTTTGTCCTTCATTATTTGTATTTTGCTCTGAGGGTTTACCGCATTCCTATTTCATTGGGCACACCGGGAAATCCCTGTATGAGCCAATTTTTTTCATCTTGACAGATTCTGCTTGATTAGTATTCTAAAAATTGAAAAAAAAAACCCCACAATCCTATGCCAGTGGCGGATCCAGGATTTCCCAGACGGGGGCACTAACCCAAAAAGTGTGAGTGCCAACCTATCATCTTGACAATTCTTTCCTGAAAACTGCATGATAATGAAAAAAATGGAGGGCGAGCGCCCCTTGTGTCCCAATCCCATTGGATCCGCCAGTGCATGTGCCATACGTTTGTCATTAGAGTCATTCCCATTTTACAACAGTATTTGCATTGTACGTGCCTAGGTCTGTAACAACTACATCACTAACTGGATACCAGATGGAGAGGAACTTGCGGTGGTTACCTTTGATTCCACAGCTCGAGTTGTTCAGGATCTCACTGTTGTGTCCAGCGACACAAAACCTTCCCTGCGAAATGCCATTCCTTCCAATCCCAGTGGCAGCACAGCCATTGGTCAAGGTAGATATGATGCTTACTTTTTGTGTGTGTTGACAACGGAGCACTATTCTTCAAAATAAATTTGCGAGTATTTTATTTACCTGAAAGGTCTCCTAGCAGCGTTGGATGTATTGGCAGAGGGAATGAATTTAGAAGGTGGCAATATAATTCTGGTTTCGGATGGACAGCAAAATGTCGTTCCGGAGGTTGAAGACGTTTTGCCTCAGGTTATTTTTGGTGTCATCATTTTTAACAAAAACACAAATGTTTTTCAATCACTTTTAAGTTTAAATTACTTTTGATCTTGGACGTAAATGGTAGGAAACTGATCAAAATAATTAGTATAATGGTCTTAAATGAAATAAACACGAAAATTGACTATTAAGGGCAGCTCGGTATTGGAAAGGAGATGTTCTCCATGGCATTTAAACTTATGTTGGTTTTCTTTCACAATTTCCAGATATTAAGCGCTAAAGTGGTGGTTCACACCATTGCAATATCTGTGGTGGCAGAACAGACGATGGAAGAGCCGGCCAGACTAACCGGAGGTTCTTCATTCTTCTTAAGCACTGGACAAACAGCATCAAATGCTATCAATGAAGCTCTGAGAGATATTGCACAAACGAATTTAGGTATTAAATCCACGAACTTATGAAATCCCATTCAATCGCAAGATTGAATAATGAAAAACGCAATTCAATGCTAAAATTCTTTCAGATGAAGACCAGAAAGACATCGGTTTGGACAGCACAGCTATTTCCCTACGGGTAGGGGAAACGGTCCTGAGGGCAGCTGTGATAGACTCCACTTTGGGCTTAAATACAAAATTTATTTTTGACTACAGCAGTGATACTTTAGCGTTTACAGTTAGATCGCCTTCAGGAGATGTTTACCATCAAAACACGCCAGCAGTAAACTGTAATCCCACTTTTCGGGTCTGCAGTTTGTACATAGACAATATAGCGGAGGTAAAAACAAACACTCTCTTTAATCCAACTGAGACATTACCAACGTGGCGTCAGTAATTTTGAAATACAATCTTGCAACATGACGATCTTGTCTTTGCTGTTGATTTTATAGGCAGGGACATGGGTGTACAGCGTGACCAACTCTGGCACAACATCCCAAAGAGTAGCGATTACAGTGACATCGCAGTCTTCCGGTACGAGCGAACCAATATCTGCGCAGGCATTTTGGGGTGATTCCGCAATCGACTTGGCAAGTGGAACAAGGAAACAAGTTCTTTACGCAAGTGTGTCTCAAGGTACACGCAGGTATCACAGGGCAACATGCTTGGACATTTTCTTGGATGAAAAGCATGCAAAGGGTGCAAAGGGCAAAAAGGACACAAAGGGCAAAAAGGGTGCAAAGGGCAAAAAAAGGCACCCTTCACACCCTTCATGCCTTTGTGCCCTAGTGTGCTTTTGCACCCTTTATGTCCTTTGTGCCCCTTGCAGCTTTTGTGCCCTTTATGCCCTTTGCACTCTTCATGCCTTTGTGTCCTTCGCACCTAACGAGCCACCTGGTGAAACTTTTACTACCTGATATTTTGTATCATATGGCCAGCAAAATTATAGTCTAATTACAGAATTTATACCTAGTGAATGCACTGGACTACGTTTTATTATAAGGTTTTTGTAGGTCCTCGATTTTAGTAATTTAATGTCGTGGTTTCTTCTTGATTAGAAGAACTCACAACCAGGTTCTTTTCACGAGAACGAATAAATGCAAACTCAACACAAGTTTCTAGTGTATTGATCCTGCATACATTTTATTCATAAGACAAGTTTTCTAAGTTCGAAGTAACGTTCAATTCATAGTTCAAGTAACATAAAAAATTCACCTTTCAACAAAGTTAATAAGTCCTTATATAGCTCTATCAAGGCCTTGCCCCCTGATGGCATTGGCCAAGGGTTCTGCCCTTTTTACGACCTTTTGCTCATCCCTTGTGACTTGTGATTAAAGGATCAAGAGGGTGATCCTCGTGGCGGATCCAGGTTTGGCCCGCTACAATTTGAGCAAATTTAGAAATATACCTTATGATGCAGTTACAAAGGATTGAGAAGTCCGAAAGTTCCGTAATTCTGGTACTTTGGTTTTACCGCTTTTTTCAGGCTACACACCAATCTTACGGGCTGATGTTACGGCAACCGTGGAGAGGCCAGATGGGAGTCTGATAGAAGTTCAGTTGAAAGATTCTGGAACAGGTACACTCAAAATCAAATTAATTAACATTTTGAAAATTCACGAAAGTACCTTTTTAAGTGCATTAAAAGATCACAATGCTATGAATGACCAGGAGGCGCAGCCATCTTCCTGTATGCACTGAATTTATTATTAACTTATGCTGTGTACCAATATCAATGTATTTTTAACTATCTTTTTTTTGGAATATGCAACAATTTGATAAAACCAATATAAGAGGAAAGTTTTATAATTTCATTTAAATAATCGCGTCATTCACTAGTGTGTGTGACAGGTTAGCTGAGAGTACAGATAGTGTAGGCAATTAATTGCAAAGGCACCACCAATACAGTCTTAATAGAATCAAATGAAATTATATAAATTTTCCTGAAGCGTATTCATCCAGCACGACAGCACAACCCAGCCGCAATTGATACGTCGCTTTTGCTTGATGAATTTCCTGCAAAATGATAATTCTTTCCAGGGGCTGATGTCCTCAAAGATGATGGCGTGTATTCGGCGTATTTTCTTGCATTTACACAGAACGGTAGATACGGTGTTCAGGTATTTTAATATTGAATTACCCTTAGCAATACAATGCCACTCTTGTCATTTTTTAACGGGGACAAAACTGAGAATATTAAAAAAATTATTTTATTGCTCGAGGTTAGGTGATAGTTAATAGTACTGATGTAACTACAATCAATCATGGAAGGATTTTGGGAATGAGCGCTGGACCGAACAATGCATCTGGAGTCCAGGACATTCCGGTAGACCCTTTCCAAAGACAGGTAACTGGAGGATCCTTCCAATTGGACAACTTCACTCCAGGTAGATTTCACAATATATGAATTAAATTTAACTTGCGTGATAATTTGATTTTTTTTTGTTTGAAAACGTGTGCAGTAACATATTCTCTTGTCATTCACAGGTCAGCCTGTTTATGACCCTGGCAGAATTACAGACCTGCTAGTCACTTCTATTAACTACACTCAACACACAGTTACGCTTGAGTGGACAGCAGTAGGGAATCAATTGGACCAAGGCCAAGGTACTTGTAATAATTTTGCAACCCCAAAAAAGGATGCCTAACAGATATACATGTGCAACTTTTGATCGTTTTCAATCTCTGTTACCTTGTACATTTTGGGTTTTTTGCATCAATACCTAAACCTGTACCTAAACGAACCCAGTAAACAGCTTTAAAAAGAAAAAAATCGTTAATTGGCTATTTTAATCACGGTTACACATGAATTCTTCTTCCCTATTCTTTTTTTATAGGTAAATTTATGTAATCCGAGATGAGTATGAATACTTTACATTTTAGCTTCCTCATATGAGTTGAGATACGCAACAAGTTTTGCATCACTGAGAAGCAATTTTTCCAGTCAAGCTCAAGTTACGTCAGAAATGATTTTGAACAACAAAACCTTGGACGAACCCAGGTTATCTGGTGAAAAAGAAATGTTTACGATCATCATGCCATCTGGTGGTAATGTTTTATTCAATGGTTAACGTTATTGAAAACTCTTAAATAAAATATTAGATCTATGGCGTGGGGAGTGTATGTTTTGATGTCATTGAACAAATAAATTGTAAAACCCTTCCCGTCACTTACCGAAGCCGTAACGTTTTATCTTTTTCATTGCATCTTTTTCAGCAGATAACATAACGTATGTATTTGGTGTCCTTGTGTGGGATACAACAAATGGAAGAAACGCTCAAAGTCCTTTATCCAACTTAGTGAGCGCCTCAATGCTATTCAGAGAACATCCTGCGCCTCCTCTCCCTTTTGACAGTGAGGATGATTCACAAAACCCCGGACCTGACAATGCCCAGACCACTACTAAAGAATCAAGTACTGTCAGCAGGCAACCTGGAATCAGTGGTGGAGGAAGTGAAACAACAACAACACCTGTGTCAACCGATCAGACAGACGAAGAGGACCGTCGTAAACAACCAAACACGGGGCCCGTAATCAGACCAGGGTCGGATACCGAAATCAGTTCCGAATCCATTATTGCTATGACTGTTGGTCTAACTGTTTCCGTGCTTGTGCTTGTGGGCGGTATATTTCTCATTGTGAAACACCACGGTCAAAGAAAGATCATCCACAAAGAAGAGCATTTCTCTGCTCCAGGAATTGTTGGAATGCGTGACCAGCCTGCGACGATGCCGATGGAACAAAATCGCCGATCATTTCCATTACGATTTCCACGATTCTTTCCTGGTTTGAACCAAAGGCCTCATGAATATTCTTGGAGAGAGGTGGAGTGAAGACCAAAAAATGAACTACCACCTGATATAATCCCCGGAAATGGTATCGGACTGTACGATGATTTACTTTAAGAAAGTTTTGATCTTCAAAATGAATCAATCGGAAACGCAAGATTATTGTAACAATACATTTACTCCAGACTGAAGGAAAGTAGTGTTGAACACGATTTTGTGTAATTTTTCAAATGTTAAAACTTTATTTGTGGCAAAGTCCATTATTAAAAACAGTAAACATATCACGGCATGTAGTTTTCATCAGTTATGTGTACAAGTCAATCTTATTTATTATAATGATTTTCAGAATATATTTTCACATATTAAATTTAAGTGTTATGGCATTGAATTGTTGACAAGTTATTAAAAATGTTATTTTAAGCTGTTCCTATCAATTCGTAATTAACGAACAGGCTCCCATGCCCAGAGGATTGTTGTGCCTTTTCTGAATAGACCTTTAACTATCCGTGGATCGGATAGGTCAGCACAATTAAAGAAAAGCCATTAATGAAAAAATTTGCCAATAGAATTTACAATATACACCAGTTCGTTGTAGTGTGAACTTGTTAACCACTCTTGTGCTTTTTGATATGAAGATTTTAAGTGTTACATGACAACTATCCAGCTGCAAAACTAAGCAAATAACTTGAACGCATAACGCTTCTGATTGTCAGCTTTCTTTCAAGACTAGAAACGTAGAAATTTATAAATAACAAAAACATGGTTCCAACTAAAAGGGTTATAAATACTGGTTAGATCTATGTTTAACAAATTGTTCAACAAATTATGTATCACGAATATGCAATGTATATTTAAATGGACTAGATTAACCAACACAACCTCAGTATTTAGATTCGGGCCACTCGTACGTTTGCGGCAGAAAGCTTTCGTATTCCACAGAGTACATCTGGTTTCGGATGAATGCCTCCTTGTCTTTTGGTTCTGGTTCATTGGCGGCCAGTCTATTATTGTACGCAAACTCGGCAACCTAGAATCAAGAAAGATGGGGAACTTATCTAATTCATTTTTGGAAGATTTTATTTCTCTTCTGTTTTAACAACCGGTCTCATTGTGAAAATTAGACAAATAAATACTTCCTCTGAAATTATTTTTAACCAACATAAAACACAACGTTTATACCTTTACAGCCACGTGTACAGAAGCCTCCCTGATTTGGTGAAGAGGAATGTAGACCCTTCCTTCAGACATATGTTCCGCCGTTACCAATTCGGCTAAGGCCTGAGTATTTAAATTTAAATGTGTGAATTGTTTTAATTAGGAACACGCATTAGGGGCGTCAACACTATCAGAAGAAAAATTATGAGAAAAATATTTGGTCCACGCCACCTCCTATATCCGTCAAATTTCATATCCTGATTCGTTTGAAACTGTGTTGTTGAAAAAATATCAATTCGAAATGGCTCTGGTTTACTTTCAAATGTTAAGAACTTCTTTGTATGAAAAACATGCAAGATATATATTTTACCTGAGCACTCTTTAAAAATATACTTTCTGGGATGGTCTTGATAGCACAAGCAACAACTGCAAGGGCGATACCAGGGAAGATGTAGGCGTTATTGCCTTGTCCTGGGTAATATGTTTTCCCATTGATTGTTACAGGTTTAAAAGGACTACCAGACGCAAATACACATTTTCCCTGTGAATCAATAGCGTTATTCATGTCATACAACTTGCGAAGGAAAATATATTACATTGCATTAAATGGCTCATTTAATTAGTTTGATCTATCTTTTTTAAAAGTAAAAAGGAAAAAGTACCTGAGAATAATTGTACGCTTGTTCTGCAGTGCATTCCGCTTTACTTGTAGGATTACTCAAAGCGAATATTATTGGATGTTCATTGAAAGACGTCATATCTTCAATTAATTGCTGGGTGAAAGCACCAGGTACAGCCGCCACTCCTGCATGAGGATGTTTCAATTTTTTAACGTTCATCTATTTTTCTATTCACTTTGATCGTAGATTATACTAAGATTGATTTCAAACTAAAGTAATTGACAATTATAGGTACAGACAAAGATTTTAAAATGTTTCCATCAAGGTTGTTATCACATATATACAAAAGTAAATTTGGGGGTAACCCCGCAGAAAATAACTTTCTGCATTGTTGAAAAATGATTGCTACGGTAGACAGCTAAAAATTGAAGTCATACCTATGACTGCTGTTGGTTTTATTGTTCTGACCACCTCTTCCAGGGAATCAATAGGCTCGTGACTCTTGGCGTATCTTTTCTTTAAGTGGGTCAAACCATCCTTTGGGCGATTCTGTAGTAAAAGCACAAATATAGTAACATTTTCAGCAATTGTAGAAAGACTTACCTGCCAACCACCAGTGAAACATATTGCTTATTTAATGAAACTCGTGAAAAGCAGGTCCCATTCGCTTTTATTGTTGGAATTTCAATTGGCTTTGGTACAACTTGAAATACCTTACCTTGACAATAAGTCCTTTGGAATCAACCATCCAGATGTTTTGTACGGCCTCTTCTTCACTTAAACCTTCCTCCATCATGGCCATCACGGTTAGATTGGCGATGCCTAGTGCAGCCTTAATGAAATTTAAAAAAAATTCTATGGTGTAAGATAACTGGCGACGCATGCCAATCCATTGCACTCTTGCTTGGCCGTCTGTGATTCTCATATATTTTTATTTTTTATCTTTATGGTAAATAAATAACACTAATTAGGTCAGATTTCCCCTTTGCACTATATCGTGTAGGTCGTCAACTGGTTATTATTGGCCGTCATGTCTTCGACAAATGTAGACCGACAATGCCGCAAAGGAAATGAATCAATGAAGTCAAGCGCAATGTTGCTTCACTTCGGTACAATTTTGTCTTTACCATGACTTTCCGGTACAAGTTGTACTTTCCCAAACATACCATATTAATTCGTTCTAGTCTTACCTCTCCGGCACCTTGGAAGAGTATCTTTTGTTGAGAGAGCTTCTTGCCTGTGACTCGTACAGATGCTATCAGGCCCGCCAAGGTCACTGAGGCTGTGCCTTCAAATTAATAATTTGCAAATAAATACGAGGTTTACTTCGGGATCTTTGGGAATTATTCCAGAGTAAAAACAGGCTTCTATATTGGGGAAGAAATATATAATATAATGTGAACATTTTAACTAAACGAATGAACTCCACTGGTGGCTTGCTCTCTCTACCAGGGAATAGTATTTCAGGGGCTACCAATCATAATAAGTATTAAAGATGATTGACAGTCAGACATCCATCGGCCCGATTCGTGTATTCACTTGATAGGGCTCCTCTAAATTTTATGCTTCATGGGAGATTCCCAGAAAGTGTGAAATTGGCGATAGTAAAACAGATCTTTTCGTAGAAATTGGTCTTTGGGTTGTGCAGAAAATGCATTCCAGTGTAAGCCAATGGTGAAACTCTGACCTTTATTGAGTTGTCATTACAAAAAAAGATTGTTCTCCTATTACGTCTTTTTACTATTCCTTTCTGGATACGCTTCTATTTTATCTATGTTTTTAGCGTCAAAACCCATTATCCAACAGAATATGACGAACTCTTCATCGAGCCACCAAAAAGAATAACAAAGTTGATGGAGAAATACTTAAAATTCAGTACCTTGAATGTCATCGTTAAATGTAGAATAGTGCTCTCTGTACCGTTGCAGAAGGTGAAAGGCGTTTTGGTTTCCGAAGTCTTCAAACTGAATTAGGGTGTTTCTACCATATCTGGTATGTGACAAAATAAGATAGAAATAGCATGAAATAGCATTTCTGGACAATTTTTAATGTTTTAGTTAATAATGTTAGAGATATCATTTGCTAAAAAACAATCACTAAACATGAGTTACTCGCAAAACCTCAGCGTGAAACTTCGGCGGTTGCTGAAATTTGACATTAAAGATTTAAGAAGTTCCAACTCAAATTTTGTAGGGAAGTTACATAGTTGTGACATACTAACTTTCTGACTGCAGCTTTCATAAATTCGTCCATGAATTCTTCATATTCCACTCCTGTAACACGTTTCTGTCTTAACCCAATGTACATGGGATCTTGCAATAAATTCTGTAAAGCACACAACCAACCGAAAAGAATGAACAGAAGTACATTAAGCACAGGTCGTAACATGCAAATTAAGGTTTACTCATCCGCCGATCTTCTTTATGGCTTCACAAATGGACCAAGAGTTACTCGCCAAATTCTTATGCCTCACATTATTCCATTCAAAATGTTCCGTTTGCAGTGTCTCTAATTATTTTACTTTTCGACATATGACATATTATTTTGCGAATTGCTCTTTTTTAAGATATATATTACCCATGTTTACCTTGTTGTTAGTTCCAACGTCAAGAGTGATAGGAAGACACTGATGAGGCTGTACACCAGCGCATGCTGTATACAGAGCCAGTTTTCCGACAGGTATGCCCATGCCATAGGAACCCAAGTCTCCCAGCCCAAGAATCCGCTCTCCATCTGTAACCACTATGGCCTGCGAACCACCATCATTGATTAGATATACACCTATTGATACGGATTTCTTGTGTTTTTTTTTACTTTGTTTTACATAAACATGAATTAACCGAGCCGAGCCGAGCCGGAGTGGCCGAACGGTTTACAGCGCTGTGCTTGTGGCACGGACAGTCATGGGTTCAAGCCCCGAACCTCCACCAATGCTTGCAGACACATCTGCAGGTACATGGATCAAAAAGGCTTGACTGCCATGCTGACCTCTATACAGTTGGCAGGTGTCACACCAGAGGTGAATCTGAGGACTAGCGTGCAGGCAAGAAAGCATGCAAGCGAGACATCCACCCTGGCTTTGAAACCCAGGGCAGACATCACCAGAAGTCCAAAATAGGGGTATCAGTGACCCACCAAAAAGGACTTATGTCCTCCAAAATATTAAAAAAAAACAACTAAAAAAACAATGATATTGCTTCATTTGTCTATGTCGTCATTTTGTGAATTGTAACTTCGGTCGTTGTCAAGCGCGAACGGTCCCTCAGTCCAACCAAACCGATACTAACCTGTTCGTATCCCCTGGCAACGTTGACGTTTAAGATGCAGTTGAAATGATGATAAGAGATGTAGCTGACGCTTTGTGGCGATCCGGGGTAAACAGTGAAAGTGTCATCCTGACAGTCATTCACTGATAAAGAGGAAAAAATTGAAAGTTCCCACAATGCATTGGAGTTGCACCTTCTTACGTAACCTTCTCTTGAGGAAGAAAATCGGAAGAAAAAGAAAAGAAGAAGATTTTACCTGGTTCTTCCGTTGTCGTTGTCGTCCAAACTCCTGCAGAATGAACAAAATCAAGAGTGATCAGAACAAAATCAGTAGTGACTGAACAAAATCAGGAGTAAAAACATCAGGAGTGATCGAAATTAGGAGTGACCTTGATGCTGCACTCAGTCACTACGCAAATTTGCCCTAATTGAATTTGTTTCACATGAAGTCCCGGATGTTGAAAGATTATTCACTCTTGGAGAGCAACCCCCTCCATATCTTGACTTTATGCGTTTTTGCTGGAATTTTTGACAAAGTGATGGTGTCCTGCATGGGCACCCTGCAGGAAGTTCAATAAATTCGGCTTTTTTCGAGCATTTCAGTAAATTCTGACTCCGGTATTTGTATTGGCGTCTGTGAGAATTTTTTTTGGTGGCTCGTTAGAGCCATCTTAGTGGTTGATTGGCTGTTTTTGCCCTGAAATTTTGGGCCCGTGGTGGGGACCTACGAAGGCCTTTTGTGGATCA
>JBCAUG010058404.1:0-23256 GCA_038406175.1 Haplosyllis leylae | reverse complement strand
TCCCACCACCTTTAGACCCCCTTACCCCCACCACCCCTGGAGCCCTACCACCCCTTGGCAGAGTTTTATGTACAGTTTTGGTCACTATTCCATGGGCAGGACCACCTAGTCTTATCAAATTCCATTTGAAAGACAACAAAAAATTACATTTTAGGTGGTGACCATCTTTCACTACTATCATCTTGTCAGCCATCTTGGATGGCACTAGAAATCACAAAAATGGCAATTATAACTCAATATAGACTTGCAACAAAACCAAATCCCACTAAGTTTGGGTCAATCTTCAACTTTAACATAATGTCAGCCATCAGGGATGGCAGCCATTATCAGAAATCACAAAAATGACAATTGTAACTCATAGAGTCTATAGAGACTTGTAAAAAAAAACAGAACCGCACTAATTTTGGGTTAATCTTCAACTCTAACCTAATGTCAGCCATCAGGGATGGCTGCCATTATCAGAAATCACAAAAATGGCAATTATAACTCATAGAGGCAAAAAAAACAACTGCACTAAGTTTGAGTCAATCGTCAACTTTAACATAATGTCAGCCATCTTGGATGGCAGCCATTACAGGAATCACAAAAATGGCAAATATCAAGGAGTGAATTCTACTTTGGTGACTTGTTAATGTAGGGGTACCCCCTATCTGGGATGGGGTACCAGATAGGGGATGGAGTACCCGATAGGGGAGGATGGGGTACCAGACAGGGAGATAACATACCAGATAGGTGGATGGGGTACCAGATAAGAGGATGTGGTACCAGATAGGGGATGGGGTACCAGGTAGAGATAGGGAGATGGAGCACCAGATAGGGGGATGGGGTCAATCATGGTTGCTCATAGAAAGTATGTTACATTCATGTATGGTGCCATGGAATCCCCCTCCCCCGCCCCCGAGTCACCTGTGTGTGAGTTTTACACTCCCTGATATTTACACATTGCGTTCAAACGGCATTCACTTGTAGATGACGCAGCGGGAACACCTATTCCAGAGTCTGATGCTAGTTCAAGGTGTGGTCGGATACTGGAGCCGCTTACTTTTGATGTTGGCTCTTTAGGTTCAACATCCAGCACTTCGCCAAATTTCACAGTGGGTACACCACCAATACTGTCAGTATCAGACGACAGGTTTGTCAAATTAGACTATAATAGACATTTATAAATGTACAAACAAAATTAAGATGTGGTTTCTTTTCATCTGTTCCCTATTTCTTGATCAACAAGAAAACTCATGTAGTTTACGATCATTGCTCACTTTTTTCAGTTTGATGAAATGCATATTTTGTGACGAGCATTTCAATGGTAAAGTGCAATTCAGGGACGATTATCTTCGACACCTTCTGCAGCAGCACAAGTTTGTGATAGGGGATTTTAAAACTGTTCCGGATTTTAGACGGTATGAAAATGTTATGATTAACAAGTCTAAACCGTTCATACAGCTTACACTTAACTCGAGTGTAATCCCGGTGTAACGTTTTCAATCGCCCCCCCTTACCAGTACGCCCCCCTCTTGTGATGGTTAACCAGACTTCAGGTAATGTCGACTGTAAAGGTTGACAAAACTTACAGTTGGTGGCTGCAATTTTACAGTCAGTGATGAAACTTTTTACAGTCGGTGATGACACTTCCATTGATGCACACAGGACAGCACCTGTAAGTTTCATTACCGACTGTAAAAGTGACACCACCGACTGTAAAAGTGCCACCGCCGACTGTAAGTTTTGTCAACCTTTACAGTAGCTGATCATTGCCAGACCAGCAATCCAGTTAACCACCACAGGGGGGGGGGTTAAAATCAAACCCAGTACGCCCGGGGGGTGATTGAAAACAGCAATTTCTGATTTTGTACTCCCCCCGGGGCGTACTTGTGGGTGGGCGATTGAAAACGTTTCACCGGGCTATCCAGATCATTCTTTTGAAATTGTTCTCTTTGTTCTAGATACATAGAATACTGGAGAATGCGATTTAGAGGCCGACCTAAAACAGATTTTTGTAGTGTAATTAGAACTAATACCGGCGAAAATGACATAGGTAATTCCTTTTGTAGAAGTAATTTTCTGAATAATTCCTCCCAGTAGAAAGCAAAATGCAATCGGAAAGTCTGATCTTTCTGTTCTTGCTATTTTCACTAGAACCGTCAGAAGACTATTATCTATTGTGCGACGCGCTTCCAGAAGACAAGGATGTTAGAAACAAATTGCAAATTCAAAAACTGGTATGACATTTCACGTTTTATGATTTCACATTTTATGATTTTAACAACGAGAATTACAACACAAAGTTTCTGATTTATCTTGAATGTTTCAGCGAGAGGTACTTGAGCAACAGCAGCGCGAGAGAAACAGCACAAAATTTGAATGTAGCTGCCTATTCTGCAAAAATCATTTTAAGACAAACAGGTACACGAAAAATTGAACCATTGAAGTATGATTTCGTCATGTTTATGTGAACGATAGACATTTTGTTCAAAGGATAACACGATGAATTATATTGGTTTCTAGGGCTGAGTTACTGAATCACATGGCGAAAGATCATAATTTTAACATCGGACATCCAGACAACTTAGGTTTGTTCATATTTCGGAAATGTGTGAAATTGTGTTCATATGTATGAAGGGTGGATCAGACATTGAATTAATTATAATAGAACATTACATATCTTGTTATTTTCTTATTTTAGTGTACACAGATGAATTATTGGCTATTTTGCACCAAAAAGTTGACGGGTAACGATTTCTTTTCTTAAAACATTTTGGATTTTAGAAGAGTTCGTTGAAGGTTGCTTTCAATTATACATTTTTTCTTGCTTGACAAATAAATTTTTTATTTCCCAGATTAATATGTTTCTATTGTGAGAAGAAGTTCAAAGATCGGTTTGTGTTGAAAGAGCATATGCGGAAGAAGCAACACAAGCAAATCAACCCAAGGGATAAGAACTATGACAGATTCTATGTCATTAACTATCTGGTAAATGTACGCCTCACAAATATGATTTGACGATGCATTCAAAACTAGGGACAACAACACTGGAAATTCCAACTGTCAAAAATCAACCAATACATTTACTATTTTAATTCCCACAGGAAATAGGTAAAACGTGGGAAGATATTCAGTCTGAAGATGATGGCGAAATGCGACAGCAGACAGATTCTGGAAGGTAAGGATCATTAAGTAAAACATTAAATATTTTATGCTACATATTAAATTGTGCCAATAATTATAACATCACATTTTAATTCCTCAATTTTTTCCGTCTCTTTGGGAAATTCCATCCATCCATACGTTAGCGTGCAGATGGATGCCCTTGAAATCTACTTTCAAAACGAAATAATTCTTGCATTTTTACAGTGACTGGGAGGATTGGATGGAGGACGAAGAGTCGGCGGTCTGTTTGTACTGCACGGTAGCCGGAGCGTCTCATCATGTCATAGCTCACATGAGAGATATCCACGAATTTGATCTCCGAAAAATTAAATCGGATCTGAAATTAACGTTCTACCAACAAGTCAAACTAGTCAATTACATCAGGCGACAGGTACGCATGTTAAATTTCAACAAAGAAAAGCAACAAGTTTTTCAGGAGTGATTATAAAAAGGAAGATGCACAGCGGATCAGGTACTAAATGACACCTGTTTGAGTGATGTGATGTGTTTTACAGCATTTATTACGACAAGAAAAATATAAAAACAAGAAAGTCCTCCTGCGTGAACGCAAGAGGCATACCGCTTGCCGCGTAGCTGACCTATTCCTGACTTGTACTGGGGGGGGTACCTCGTCTGACTTGTACAGGAGGGGGGTACCCCACCTGGCTTGTACAGGGGGGGTACCCCAGTCCTGGGTGGGGGGGTACCCCAGTCCTGGCCGGGGGAGGGGGTACCCCATGCTGGGTACCCCCTGGATGACAGACAAAGTGAAACTATTACCTTCCCTCGTACTACGTACGCGGGCGGTAAATCAAATCTTTCATGTTTGTTTGTTTTGAGATTAAACCTTTATGCAGCAGTTTTGTTTTTTTTGCATGATCTTATGGTTTTATTGTTAGTGAAAACAGGTTGCGGTAGAGTGTTACGAGGCAGGCTTGTTTGCACGATTTGAGCTATTCAATGGTTAAATATTTGTAGGTTTATCAGAATATGTGTCCGTTGTGCGAAACCAAACACGAGTCACGTGAAAAACTGCAAGATCATATGAACGAATCCGGTCACATAACCACAGTGCCTCATAGTGATCTGTGGGACCAACCTGAGTAAGTTGGGCGGATTAGAATTTTGGTTATTTTAAAATGTTTGCTTTGAATATGAGACTTGTGCTTTTTGTGTAATGGAAATTCCGTTTTGTAAACTGGTTTTAAAAGGAGTATTTAAATTTAAACTCGCAATATATTACACATGGTAATCCGTTCTAGAATGCCTGTGTACTGTAAGGCCACCTACCATTAGCGGCCATGTTTTCAAACAATTCATTTATATTTCTAACGTAGTTTGAGATTGTGAGGCAACCTGTTAGTTACGGGCATATTTCTTTGCACTTTAACGTGGCCTTACGAAATATGTTGGACTTTATTATACCCGAATCCTAAAATTTGAGATCAATTCCTTAATTCATCGTACAGAGACTGACATTAATCGCTTGGGTTTCGTAGGTTTTACTTTCCCACATACGAAAACGACAGACTTCTCTACTGTCTTGAAGAAGAAACGGACGCTTCAGATGACAAAGAAAAGGGTGCGACAGCTTCCGTTATTGAATCCATTGAGGAAGTTACCGATGCTGTGGTAATAGCAGAAGATATGAACATCGAAGAGGCCATGAACCGTCGTGACTATATTATGAGGGAATTAAGATCATGACATCTGGTTTGGCCACCAAACAAATTGTCTGTGATTTGTTCGTTACATGAAGGAGTATGTTGTGTTAAATGTATTGTTTTTTGTTAATGGCTGCTACATTTCTGCGCACTGATTTTTTCTCTTTTTCTATTTAGCATGATGAATAATTGGCCCCTTGCAAATCAGTTTTTTCTGTAAAAAATATTCCTTCCCGATATCTGAGAAGTATGTATCCGTTATCCGTTTGTCGCGCAAAGCATCAATCTTCTGTTTTTGTGATTCAGGAGATAATGGACCGTTTCAGAGAATAATAAACTTAAATTTTGCAAGAATTCAGTGAGTATTTTTCTTCGATTTTTTTAAGAATCATTCAAACTAAGAGTGAGAAAGTTTATTGTCAAACTCGGCAATACAAAATCGCAATTAGAAAAACATCAACACTTGGGACACACGCTATTAAATTTGTTCATGATTTCAGTCCGGTGTGTTTCACAACCAAACCCTGCATGGCATAATTTATATCTGTCATTCAAAAAATCATTAAATACTTTGTTTACGAGTACAAATCGCCCGAGTATTCTTGCACATGTTGTGGATGACTAGTAAGGTTTCTATCCTGTATTCGACTTCTACACCAATTCCAACACCTGGTTGATCTCAATTCTTGCACGCAAATGGGGATGATACAGACAAACGTTAGGAACGACTGGAAGGAGAAAACAATTGATTTGTTCATGTGAATTGACTTTTCCATTAATAAAAAGAAAAATCACGTCAATTGGCCTTTTTGCTGAATAAAACTTTAAAAAAGTGCATTCCGATGTACACTAGTTAATAATTGAATTAGGAATTTTACGAAATCTCCATTCGTCACACTAGTTAAAAATTCAATTTGGAATTTTACGAAATCTGGATTCGTCACACTAGTTAATAATTCAATTAGGAATTTTACAAAATCTCGATTCGTCACCTTTGATCCTCAGGCGAAGGAAGTACTGTGTACCTGAGTTTCTCTTCGACAATGAAATTTACACTTTGTTTGCTCTTGTGAAACAATATGACATGTTATTAATTGCTCAACCCGTACCATTATTATAAACAAGTAGAAGACGAAGAACCAGTTGTAACGCGTTTGTATGATTGGAATCAATATCTGTCCGAGGGCACCACCAATACTTCCTGTACCATCTACAATACCGGTCACTGTAGCAAGTGCCTCTTTATTCTGCAAGCTTCCTTTTTGGCCTAGAAGAAAACGCACAATTTAAAATCACTGGAAAAATAAACACCTAGCTGCTAAATATCCTCTTACTTAGGCCTGAATATTGCCATTTGAGAATTTAATCTTGAATTTGGTCCAAAAAAAGACTAAACTTCGGCTTTTAGTGTACCTACCAAGGTCTGCTGATATAGCCGAGCTGATGAGATTGGCAGGTCCACCGATCCAAAACCCAGCAACCGACATCAGCACTGAATTAACTATTACATCTTTGGGTGATTCTGCAATGAATAAAATACAATAGATTATTCACCCGCGCATTGTCATTGTGTGCAATTATTCACAAGGCGAATTTCTACACCTAAGACATTAATTGTGTGTATTTCGTGTAGCCTAGCGGTACCAAATTAAACTTACGGCTGTAAATGTAAAGCGCTGGCAAAGAGATGAGCAACATGAAGGAACATACGACACCACGCATACCTATGCGATCCTACAAAAGAAGTCGTGGAGATTAAGGATGGTGATAACCGATTCCAAGTATACCAAGAAAATCAAAGTTCAAATGAAATTACATGAAATGGACTTACAGATATAAACCCTGCAATCGTTCCACCTAGGAAAATTATATGAATTTTTGAATTCGGGTTAATTGAGAATCCTAGACATTAACACTAAGTGATGAGAGTAACACATTGATATCGGTGGTCAAAACACCCGAGATTCCCTCTTGGGGTTCTAATGGTGTGATGCAGTTGGTATCATAAATTCACCCAAGTTCCGTTACGAAATAATCGTAAAATTGTAAGATACGGCTCTGGAACTTGCAAGTGAAATTGTTAAAACTGCACAAAAGCAGTTAACTCACCTATAATACCTCCCACATCATACCAGATGGAAATCTTGTCAGCTTTACTCTGGTCCCAGTTGTACTTATGTGTGAGGTAAAACGGCAGCCAGAAGAAAAACGAGTAATTCACTAATTTCAGACAGGCATAGGACAGTGAGTACTGCAAATAGACGTAAAATAAGAATTTTTTTGTTTCCCTTATTTTTTGTCAAACTTAATTTCGCAACCCGAATCCGGTGACTGATAATCATTAATATTTTTGCATATGTCTGTTAAGGCGCAAGTGTGTTGGGGGCATAAATTGAGGAAAACAGTTTCCAAGTTCAATAATACGAATTACGGCATAACCATAACTTATTTCTTCCAGAACTACTTACTGGAATAACACCAGGTATAAGTACAGCCTGTAGAAAGCTGATACCTTCCTGCTTCTTTGCTATAACAGTCAATTCATCTCTGCGTTCCAACTCGTCGATTTCTTTATCCTCTTGGTCCACTTCTGCTCCCGCATTCATGAGGTTCTCCCTTTCGTCAGAATAAGCTGCACAGTACAAATTGTTACAGATTACTTTCAGATCAGTAAAATTGAAGCGTTATAAATGTGGCTTGGCTAATTAATAATTCACAAACAAGAATGCAAATAAATCTACTAACCTAATTGTTCTTCATCTCGGGGTGATGGGAGGCCTGAAAGAATGAAAAAAAAAATTCAGTCAAAGGTCAACTGCCTTCTTGTCAATAGATGTGTGAGCTACATATTGCTATCAGCTCTTTGCGGACAGATAAACGGTGTATCCTGTACGCCTGAGTTAGTGTTTGAGTTTCCAGCCTGTTTCGTTCTACGGACACTGTTCGCGCCTAAATTAACAGTGTCCTGGACTGGTCCCCGGCCGTTTGGACACGATAAACGCGACTAAAAACATTATCTTCCTGCGAACTAAGTGTGCGGATGGTAACAAACAAGATACTTGGCATCATGACTAAGCCATACTAGTGAAACTTCAATTAATATTTTAAAATTAAATGAAAAAGAAGACTCACCAACATGCTGTGGATGGGTAACTAAGCCAAAAAAGATGATAATTCCCCCTCCAAAGAGTGTGGTGGCGCACACTAAGAACACATACTGAAACAGATAACGGACCGATTAATAATGCAATAAAATATTGCACGATTGCACGAGACTTACGATATTTATATTTGCAAAACTAGAATAATTCTCTACATACATCATAGCCATAGTCAACAACACTGGATGCCAATGCAGAGCCAACAATATTTCCCACTGATGCACATGCACTCCATAGTCCCAATACAAACCCACGACTGAAACAAAAAAGAAAAGGAAACAAAAGCTCAACAGGTAAAAGACACATTTATCTGACACTCAATTCACATGGCAATTTTTAATTTCCTGTTTTTCTGTTGTAGACTGTGGTATTAGCAATCAATTTACTCACAAAGATTCACCGAACCAGTTGGCCATCACTGCAACCATAGCTGGCCATCCTGAAGACTGCAGTAAGCCATTCAACATCCAGAAAGTTATGTAGTAAGCCTTGTTATATATGTGCAGCCATTCGCTAACACATCCAAACATAAATACACAAACTGCTGCACCACACATACCAATGGAGAGTACCTTGCGCATGTCAAATCTGTCACCTATTAGGCCACTGATATATAAGCCCTGAAAGAATACAATGACAACTAAAGTTTGGGTAGTTTCGTAGTGACTAACATGGAAGCCATGAGCTTTTGGTACAGCTGTATCAATTTCAATTTGAAAAATCAGATCAGCCTCAAAACTGTATATTTTCCACATTTCCATGTGATAATATAGTCTACACTACTGTGCTAGAAATGTATCATTGTTTATTCACTACTGCCACCAGTTTCACCTTCGGAAAAAAAGGTTAAAAACGATCGACAAGTGTGGAGACAACTATACCAGTTTTTGGAGGAGGTGTTGGTGGTGAAAAAAAAAACGTCTGCAAATCTGTTGGTCATAGTTGTGCTATGGTAATAGGAACCAGAGACACATCTGAAGTGTGACGCCGCAGAATGGACGGTATATTTCAATAATTTAAACTTACGATGGCGTAGGCAACAAGAAAAACAGTATCCAGTACTCCAAGAAAGGTTTCTGCGCTGTCTGAGTCCTTGAACAAGTGTCGAGCATTCCATCTCTATAACACAAGGATAAATAAATCAAATTATTATTAACATTCTTTTGGGGCTTGGCCATAACAATAACATATAGAGAAATGGGAAAATTAAGTCAATTCTGTCCCTCACTTCAGGTGGCAGAGGCATGGGTACAGTTTTGTTGTGGAAAGCAGGACTCCATTCTTCTGATATTGTTTCTTTCACGTTGCTGAAGGACTTTCTTGTTGAATGATACAGTGCATATCTAAAATAGTGAGCAACATGTACAGACAGAAATTAACCAGGATCAAGATCAGCACCACCATATATTTTGTTTTTGAATGCAATAGAAGCTCTGTTAACACATATCATAAAACGGAACGTGGAGTCACTATGAAAGTTTTGTCTATGGTGATGGCGACTTTGACGAGCAGAATTGGCCCGAACCTATCTGACGCTGTTGCAATTTGCACAATGTTAAAACTTTGTTAGTGACTTTACGAACTGGGCTGTTTTTGACGATAAATCTGAACAGGGCATTAGATCGCGCGGGCAACGCAAAGGAACCTTAACTTACGGTCAAGACTAATTTACCTTCCTTTTGTTTGCCCTCACGGGTACTCAGAAAAGATGTCGTACTCAACCGTGACAATTCAGTAAAACAAAATCCATACATATCAGTGGTATGTAAAAAAATCCTGAACTGTTACGGTTGAGTACGAAATACCCGTGTTCGCCCTTGTTTAGATCCGTTGTCTCTTCTTCGCCATCTATTCAACGTTTACAACCGTTTCATCCCTCCAATAACAATTGATAATTTATCTATAATAATAAATTCAGTAAAAGTTACCCCCAAAATGTTAATAAAAACACATTAACATGGTGGAAAGTCCATTTTTGTCTATTCCTTTCTCGTGTAAAATGTGTGTTGTCGTCCGACATATTGAAGTCATGTGACTACATTGTTTACATACGGAATCCCAATTCTCAATTTCTGGATATCGTTTCACCGATTTTCTCTTCTGATATCGGAAACAAATGGGTACAGTACCAAATGATATCAGAAAGAAAATTGGAATCAGAATCGGAGCCGTACGGACACTTTCTGCATCCTACATACAACCCATAAAATCTGAAAGAATCGGAAACAAAAAATCGGTGGGTCAATGTGAACAGGCCATCAATGTTTATGCAAAAACTATCATTTTAACTCAATTTTTTCTTCATTTTGATACGAAAATACAAATGCGATCCATTTGGAATTCTTCAGTCCACTGATTTTCGATGAACTAGAGCAAAACGGCAATTGTACTTTATCAATATCATATTGAGAAAGGACTCCCAATTGATGAACGGAAAAGAGAGAAACGTTTTCTTTTTTCAAGTGATTTTATTTGCAATATATTTAGAAGCATGTTACAGATTGATACAATATTTTTGTTTACAATCAGACCCTTCACAGAACAATTCCACAAATAAAGAAGAAAATTCAAATAGGTAGAATAGGTACAATTTCTGAGAAATCAACAAGCAAATTTGGCAGTATTGTAAATATTTCTGGATGATTTTTGTAGATTTATTCATTTGTTATTTTAAAACAAAATCTATTTCGCAACCTGAACGATGACAATGGAGCCAAAGTTTAAACACAAAGAACTGTGAAGCAGTATGAGGTTTCTGCTTCTTTTGAGTGACTCATGAAGGTGAATATTTCAGATGTAAGTAAAATTGTTTAAATGTTTCATATCAACAAGAGGAAAAAGTACCTCACAACTTCGGAAGATCGAGAAATGAAATCCTAACTGAAAAAAAGTTTTAATGAGTGGACTGGGGGGGGGGTGGGGGGAAGAACTCCTGAATATCGAGAGTACAAAATTGCGTTTGGAAGTTGACAGTTTGAAGTTTGCAAGCCCGTGAAGACTTACAAGAAGTAAAATTCGAGCGACGTCTTTCGAGCGATGTTCTGAATTTGGAATAAGAATACCTATATTCGGTGCTTCCATGTCCACGCAATGTATATTCCACAAACAATACAAAGTGTGAAATGAAAAACAAAAATAAAACAACATCAACAGTAAACAACACAAAGAACAGTATCACATGTATGATTTTGGAACGTTACTGTCAGTGGTGCTCCACTTAAGGAAAGTACGCATTTCAAACTTCTAATATGCATACTGAGCTTAAAAATCTTAGAAACTAATTTCTAACTAATTAACTACTTTACAAATGAAATGGAATGAACAATGAAGTAATGAAAGTTCGACGGTTTTGATAATGATGATACTGTGTCTGATCCTAGCTGGAATATGTGTACAGGTAGATACAAAGTTTTCAAGCACAGCTCGAATTCTAAAGCAGAAAATAAAAGTCAGATCATAAAATTGCACAGGCGGATACCTCTAAACGGCACGATTATGGTTATGTCTAGTTGAAGAAACTTTTTAAATACAAAAGGCTAGAACTACGATATATATTAAATGATTTCATCACATTCCTTTGACAGTCACAATACCTGTTCACATGTACAACCACTGCAGAAAACTGTTAAATGAAGACGTACACGTTAGGTTAGATTCTCAAAATACAACAGTTCCCTTTATACACAAATGTTTTCCTTCAAGGCCGCTTCTCGTACAAGCTGCAATTATGTGTACATTATTGCTGTTTCAATGAGCACGAAGAGGTTACAATTAACGTCACTACTACTTTAGATCGGACAACAAGTTGAGAGCGAGGTCGTTAATACTTGTATCACTGCCGAAACCCTTCACATGTATTATAAATGTGCCGATTCTTTCAAGCTATTTATTAGAAGTTTCCGTTCAATATTGGATTTGAGGTGTAATAGTATTTGTATCAGTATTGCGCCATTAGAACAGGAAACCGTGAGGACAAACACGGTGAATGAAGTTTTCCACACATTACAACAACTAGCTGCTGCGTTTAGCCCTGGAAATGCATCATATCCCTGAACAATGCTCATCGATTTTGAATTGCAAATGAAATACCACCAATCGTTCTAACAAGCAGAAGTTTTTCCCGAGAAATACAGGGAAGACTTTCGCTTCACAACGCACGTTTATAAATATTTTGTACAGAGAATAACCTTACAAATGTATCTGCTGAAACTAAAGTACAAGTATCCGATATATTTTCAGAGGAATCTGATAATATCCTATGAAATTTTGTCATGCATCCACTCATAAACTCACACTAAAATATATCTGCCGATAATTGAGTGCACTTGTTTCGCTCCATGGTAAACATGCACTCACTCGAAACAATAAGGACTATTTCTTCCACTGTTCTTTTCATCAATAATGCAAGTAAGGAAAAATCGTTCACCACAAAACGTCATTTACCCTAAATGATTCTTCATGTGTGGATTAATTAAGTGTATCTTACATTCATATTTGCTGAGAAGTCACCACAGCACATACACGGACACATCATTTTGGACATGCACAGACACTACAGAGATTTGCAGGATTCCAATAAGATTTTTTACGGTTCTGAAATGAAGCTAAATAATTTTCAAATCACAGCCGTTTTAAAAACAACATTCAGCACTTTGCTCACGCATCAGTCTTGAATCATAATTTTAAGCTCCACTACTATGTGAAATTTTTAAAACCGGAACGAGCACTAAAAGTTCATGTACATCCGATTATCCCGACATAAACACGAGATTTGACTACCTTAACCACTCATGATGGAGTGACTTTTGTTAAAAAAACACTCGCTTTTCAAATGTGCATTTGGAGCGGCTATAACTTGGTTATATTTATGTTTTTCCCTGTTTTGTATTTCTGTGGTACCTTTCCTCGCCCAAAAGTAAAGTTACAAATTAGCAGGTAAATCCGAGCTAACTGGTCACGAATTCGACTGATCCCTACAGATATACGACAGTAGCATTTCAATAAAAGATGCATTATATAACTGAAAACTATTTTCTGCATATTAATTTCTGTGAAGAAACAAAAGTGTACTCAAGTCTATTCATAACAGGTGTACAATTTAGTTTATTTTTTCCTCATGTAAAGAATGAGAAACGTATATCTTATAAAATGCGCCTTAAAAGGCATATTACAATGATAAATTATCACAACAGAAGCCATTAGTCAAAATTCTGAATATTGCACCACGTATTTACACCAAGAACCAATTTCGTTCACAAATTACACTTGCTGGACATGAAGATACAATATGGATTCCGCAACTTTTTGTATTGAATTTGATACTCTAAATAACATTTGATCAAAAAGAAAAATAGTACACGTTTATACAGATCAGATACTAATAACTTGATGAGCACTGTCAGTTAAATTACCTAAATAAGATACAGGATGTCATTCGTACTCATTTTAACACGCACTTTATGCCATATTTATATACCTCAAAATCAGAAATACTGTTTACTGTAGTGTAAGCTCAGAACTTCCATGTTGAAACAAAAGGCATAATTATGGCTATGAGCACACGTTATGCTAGCATTCTTCTTTTAATGCCTACTTCTTGTTTATTTCGTGGGTACATCATACGCTATGCTTCCGTTATAAAAACTACCTATTAGCATTGAGTATTGTTTTTATAAATTTTTGAGTTATGCCAAGTTCTTTGTCTTCCTGCATGACTATCAACTGGGTGGGTTCCTAATGATTTTTGAATGCATTCTGAGGAATTCGGATTGGTTCTGATTTTGATCAGTCTTTGCAGGTTTTGCCGATGGTTTGGGCGCTGTTTTAGGTGATGTTGGTGATTTGGCCGTCGGGGAAGGTTCTGGGGATTCTTGGTCTTTGTCCGTTGGGGATTTCTTACTTTCTTCATACTGCAAATACAAGTTGTTTAACATAAATTCATGCCACTGTCAATGCAGTTACAATACAATTAGCTGTAAAATTGCTACTTAATCCACAATATATGCTTCACGGGAATGCAAGCAACATGAACCAGAATTCTACAACCTTTATAGGAATAACAGTTACCAGTCTCAATTTTTCAGCTTGCTCCTCCAGTTTTAGTTGGATCTCATTCTTACTGGCCTTTAATTCTTCCTCCTTTGCTTTCTTGACTTGACTCATGTGTCTATTCTCAAAAGCTTGTTTCAGCTCCGATTTCTTGTGCAACACATCAATACCTCTAAAAAGTTTTGAAAATTGGTATATATCAATGACAGAACTAAATTTCTGTATACAGCCTGGATTAGTATGAATGTTATCATCAGTTTTTTTGGGTTGAAATTTAATATGTAAGAAATACAATTCGAGGATATTCTGTTCTACATTTATTCAAACTACTGACGCATATATCTACAACAAAATCAGGACAAGTAGAACTCACAGCTTCTGGTTCATCATCATTTCTTTGTGCAGTTTCTGATGGTCTTTGGACTGCAGAACAGGATTTACCGGTTTCTTTGGCTTGATTTCACCACCGCCTTTACCGTCTCCACCCAAATATTTGCCAACATCTGGCGACGGTAAAATAACCTGAAATTAGTATGTGAACATTAGTTTCTATTTACTTAATGTTTTCGTTTAATTAAACATTTCAGGATACTATCATTTCTCTTGGTTAAAACATAAGGCAACATATATTTACAAAAAAAATTAGCAGTAAAAATGTACAAAATAAAGTAGTAGTTCTCTTCTTTCAAGAATGTCATTTTGCAAAAAATGAACCAACATACCTTATATTTATACTTCTTTCCATCTTCCTGTTCTTCCTGCGGGCTTAGTTGAGGTTCAGCTTCTTCTTCGTCCTGAAAAAAAATAATTTTAAATAACGGTCACGTCCACTGACCGAATCAGAAAGAAAAAACGGTCTTCTCTCTGGTGTATAATCGGTAGAACTATTTAGCTTCTGCTTCAACTCAACTCAATTGCAATAACCCTGAAGATTATTTACTTCTAAATATTTCTATTGGGCTGTCGTGTAGTGGTCAAAGCTAACACAAAGAAACTATTCTACTTGTTTTATATTAACTATTTTACTTATTAGTACACACGAAGTTTTGAACACAATAGCATCATCCTAAATCTGGAATGAATATACAAGTTGTGCACGAAACAGGAGGTGTTTACCTGATAGTCTGGTTCGGGTACATCTGGCTCCGGCGACACAGGTGCCTCTCCTAACTCCATATCTGTTGAATTGAATAATTTGCAATAGCATATTAGTATGCTAGTGGTATTTGATAGTTTCAAAAAGTTCAAGTGAGGTCATATGTAGCACATATAGACTTCTAATTTGGCGTCCGGTTTAGAACATTGCAGCAAAAAAACTTGCACACATTTAAAATGACTGAAAATTCATTTATTTCATTTACGGTAACATGAAACGTTTCCAGTACGTTAAGAAAATTGACGCCAGGTCTCAAAAAAATGTTTTCGATAAATTTGCATGATGTAATTTTTCACGTCAATACCGACAGAACCAGTATTTCAATTCCGTCTGTGAAATAGTACGCATTCATGATTGGTACACCTGTATTACCTGAAACAAGACACCTGTTAAGTTACAGTTGTGCATATGATATTTTAATATCAGAAAAGAGTTCAGATTGCTAGAAAAAAATCTGTTTTAAATGTAAACCAAGGGAAAGTTAGTAAAAATATTATGAAAGCAAACTGAAATCCCCAAACCGAAACTTAAGTTAAAGCGACCTAAAAGATAAATGTTAGTTTTTTCCAAAGCAATGGAATCAAGCGTAGTTTCTCAGAAAAACAGTCTGAAATAAAAGAACAATTAGTTCCCCTGTGACTTAGCAACAACTACAAGAATACTCATTAACTTAAAACATCTATTCAGGAGAACCGCATCAGATGGTCTCTCCACATTGATATTTTTTTTCAATTTCGACTGAAAGAAATGTTTTCGTATTGAGTGCCCCGGAATCACCATCTGTTTTTGCTAGCGATAGCAATCTCAAATGAAGGTGTGAGTAGGCGTGAAACATATTCTAATCGTTTTGAATCACAATGTTAAATTCACTTTAGAATTTCGCTTTTAGGCTTTATCCCTTTTGGGTTGATGAACCAGTAATCTATACATCTGTGTGTTGAAGGATAACCCCTGTACTTAATACAGTTTGGACCAATGATGGCAGCACAGCCCTCATCTTGAACAATGGATCTTGGGACGATCGAGTGAAACGTATTACTAGGGTGTACAAAGTTGTTTAGTGAAGTGGTATTCAGAGAAAGCGAAGAGAAGTATCACACGACAGAAAAAAAGCTAAAACTTTGTGTTTTTGTTACGCATAAACCCTCTTCACATTTGAACTGCAGTACCCAAATGAACTCCCATCAGAACAGAAAAGAACAGATGCTTGGTAGATGTTAATCTGCAGTTCAGGGCAGTGCCACAAATCCATTTCCATCACACAACATGTAAACAAACCTGCAGAGGCCACAATTTTGGCCCATTCGTCCTCAGAGAGGGCGTTACTATCGTTATTGCCACTAGGTGGCACCATGCCATCAGCTTCCACATCCGGTTTTATGTCGTCGTCACTGTCGCTGTAGTCAGGTTCAATGCCAGCAGCGGGGTCTGTTGAAGTGGATTGGGTGAGAAAAACATGCACCAATCATTACATGGACAATATTGAACAACCAATAAACAAAGAATGAAATGCATAATACACAAATGCTAGCATGCAAAAAAAACACAACAGCTCTTTCTAAACCTAGAGAAGCCATAAAGAAAATACAAATTAATGAGAAACCGGTTGAACTTTCAAACAATGAATTGTTTGGCACGGTCTATCTTTTGGATATTTTATATCCTCTTCTTTTGACTAAGTAGTCCAGAATGGGGAAAGGAACAAGCATCCAACTACCAACATTCTGTTTGGCCGTTTGAAATTGAAGCTAACAGAGGTCAATTCTAAAATTAAATTTTAACTTCACACAAATTTCCAATATATTCCTGTCAATGAACGATCTGTCGACAGCAGTAATATTTTCTTCTTCATGATAAGTACCAAATATATAATTGTTAATTTACGATGATCATGAATGTATTATCCATGCTATTCTAAACACGTCCTGAAATCTCACTCATCCCGGTGGACACGAACAGCAGCAAAAATGCAAGCCACTGAGTATTACTGCTGAAAGGAGTATTTACGCAAAGCAAATAAACCTAAAGATGCAAAAATAAAAGTTAAATTCCATGCGCCACACACATCTACGTATCTCCGTCCTACCATCAATGGGCAGAGGACTGCTTCTAACTGCGTATTGATATGGTATGCTGTTATCACATGGTTGACGTAGTGAAATGGCTCGGTTGCTGAGGTGATACTGGCGTATGTCATAATCGGGCGGAGGATCATCTGTCGCTAAGGAGGCACCTAAAGTGATGTCACAAAGTGAAATGTCAGATTTATTTGTAAGTTCACAATTAATAAGCATCAAATTAGCCGTATTTATACTGCACTTACTTGTTGTATTTGCCTTAATATGCATTGTTACTTTCTCAATTAACCGAATTCTTTCTAACTAAATCAAAGTCCATCATTTCAACCAAATTGACCGAGGATATCTATTGCACCTGCATGGGTTAGTCTGTGTACCAGTATATTTTTTTATTGATGATATTTATTGATATTGTATTTTATAAGTGCTTTGTTAGTTAATTAGTTTCTATATCACCTAAACCCACAGGAAATTATGAAACCTCATATGTAATGTAATTAGTTTGCTTTGTCATTTACAAAAAGCTCAAATTCGGCCGTTGAAGAACAGGCACCAAAGACCTCTTGTTCCAGCGATCATCCACGAAAGGTGATCGCTGCCCATGAAGACAATAACGTAAGAAACATTGAACTTTATACAATAGAATAAGGATTATTTAAGACATGAAAGCAAACACTGCATAAATATGTGCTACAGTGAAGATGACCAAAAGGTGGCGCTAAAGTGAATGTAGTCACGTGTAATACCACATGACCCTAACCTACCATCTGGATCATCTTCCCTCCATTCATCGTAGGCTTTCGTTGAGAGGGGAGGTTGCTTGTACAAATCTGTTAAAATTACAGTTACACAAAATGAAAAAAAAAATCAAGATAAAAAAATAAGCAACAGGGGTGCTAAAACAAAAGTTTGTCATCAAAATAACACATCTGAATAGAAGCATAAAAGTAACCAAGTCTGCAGACATGCACGACGGGAACTTAATTTGTAGGAAACATTAGATCAACAAAACACCATCGCAATATGTTGAGAAATACACTTAAAAGTAGAGGATACTAGCACTAAAATCATCAGTACCTGGCAGATTTGTCTCATTCGACCTCTCCATCTCATGAAGCTGCCTCACATACATTTCTCTTTGTTCCTGAAAAGATACAGTGTTGAAAAATTATGTTAAATTATTTTCACTACTCTTTGTAACGTAAATGCTAATCTTTCAGAAATTGGTCGTTTCAACGCTAAACATTTTGGTGGCATCATCTCTTTGGTTTGTTGAGGTTTGTCTTCAATAGAGGTTTAGGTGATGTTACCTTGCCCTTCCTGCAGGACATGACGGCCTGCAGAACTTCCCAGGGTTTAGTACAGGTTTCTCCCTGCGCAACACTCCACATTTTAACGTTTATTGCTCAACGTGACAAATTAAACCTTTCCTCGTCTTTACTAATATTTTTGGATTTTAAAATTCTGGAAGAAATATTTGAACTCCATCCTTGCGTACAGTTAGGTGATGCATTTCCAAGTTCTGCTTCCTGATGATTTAGCACGTTTATTTAGCACGTCAACTAAAACAATTAAGTCATAAATTAGCATTTCTATGGCTACCTCTGAGTTGCGACATTTCCCACACGGAACACAGCTAATTTTTCCCAACACATCTCCTATTCTCCGTCTCTTATTGTCTGACTCAATCAAATTTTTGAAGGTTTCGTTACTCTGCGTCTTCTGCATGCTTCTTGCACCATTCAAAAATGACCTGTAACTGTCCTGTGAGTAGAACATGAGGTCTCGAACAGTATTCTCTAACGCATTTGCCAATGATGCCTTAAATAGACAAGTGTGAAGTGACCTACTGCACTTGTTAATGGCCAGAGCGAATGATTACGTAACTGATATTGTGATCACTAGGGCAGCTTTTGTCCTCTTGATTGTTGCTCTGACGACATTGTAAATTGGATTCACAAACCTATTATGGCACCTCGGCACAAAAGGCAAAGCAAAAAGGTGCAAATTGCTGGAAATGTTGATTTCTTCCAACTACAAGAACTGCAACTAACATGATTATGATTACAAATGTGTTACTTAATTTGTCAATCCAACAGTTTTAAATGACCATGCTTTTGGTGAATTAATATTACTGTCAAAAGGTCAACCTTAATGTTACTAGCTTATTTCACTTCCTTCTGGCAGGCTTTAATGTTGACTTTTTGGAGGAATTTAGTTACTGATACTCGTGTTTCGGACTTCTGATGTCTGCCATGATTTCAAAGCTTAGTAGATGCCATCCACTGTGTGCTTCATTGCCTGCATCTCATGGACTCCTCAGATTCACCTCCAAGCTCTTGGGTGGGCAGCATAACAGCCACGCCCCTTACCTATATACTGATGCTCTGATTCCTATTAATTCTTATTCATTGATGAAAAAAAGTACTTCAAAATGTATGTTGCATGAAGCCAGCCATATTCTTTGGAATTCATTGTTGGAAGGAAGAAAATTATGCTCACCATGACATGGTGGTTTTGGCCGAGTTTCAACCAAGACTGTTCACTGTGGGGGTGAGCAATCCACTAAGAAGGCAGAAAAGGCTTATTTCTTGTCAAGGACAAATGCATGCTGCAAAAGTTTGGTCTCAGACATCAGATAACTTTGCATTTAAAAACGTCCATCAGATATATGTTAAATGTATGGTCCACAAGATGTTCAATTCAATTCGATTAACTGAAGATTGCTAAATCAAGAACAAGCAGAATATTAATCTGCGAAAAAGACAACTCTCACCTTGAGTACTACACGACTTTAAGAACTCTGACCTTTCCTTTCCGAGATAAATATTGAACATTGAACATCATATGGACGATTTTCGTGGTCTACATTTTCCAAGACATCGTAGGGATTTAATGACTTTTTAAATCTAATAATAAGCCTTGTTGAACGATCTGTATTTTACATCATGTTCTAAATCAATTTTTGAATTTTCAATCATTTAATAAATATCCCCATGTTATACTACCAGTCTAGCTCAAGAAATTTCTGCATTCATGTGGAGAAATAAATAGTAGATTCGTCACCCGTCTCTGTCAATAATAAACTCTCGGTAAAAAGCAACATGTTTCTTCTTGGTCTCAAGATTGTCTGGGAAATGTTACATCATCATGGGTAAATTTTTGGGTTCAAATGTATTGCTAAATATCCGTATCTGTGTGTCATAGTTACCTAACTTTGATCTGAATTGATGAGTAATACCGTCACTGCTTCATATATTTACACTGCGTGATAAGGCTCTATAACTTCTGCATCTCTGCAAACTTATGCGCAAAATTTTTATCTCCAGCTACAGACAATAATACCTCGAGGCGTTTTGCCGTTCACTTACGATCAGAAATCAAAAATGGGTTTGGATTAAACATTTTCTAACCAATCTTTGACCAAAAGGCAATACTATATGATCAATCAAAGAATAAAAATATATCTTCCGAAAAATTCGGTAACATTTAAAAACAAACGTTCTGGAATCTAACAAATTGCTTAGAAAATGATGCTTTGAAAAATATTTCCATCTGACATTGCTATTATAATACATATCCATTTAAAATCTCGGTGAAAATTGAGAGTGATTTGGTTCTGTGTTCCCGATATATTAAAACACCCACACACAGGTGTATCAAACCTTCAGAGGTAACCATACGAACTGCGCAATTATTTCCAGTGAATTTCCTTTAGTCTTATGTATGCACTGATTCTCTGTTCCAGCATCAGTCTTTTGTCAGAGGTATACCCTGGTAGTCACGCAATAAGTTTCCAAATTGAGAATTCACATCCACATTTCCAAACACCTAAATCCCTTTGATATTCATAACCGGTTTATTTCATACTTCAGGTCAAAGCTGCTGCTTTTATACCCAAATATAGGTAAACATAACAGCTTGTTTACAGTTCTACTCCAATGTCACCTTCTTGCACTAGTATTCCAAGAATAACTTCATTTCCCTCCAGAGAAATCTGATTCTGTTGCACAATAAAATACATCAAAGATGCCCTCTGCGAGAGATCGATAAAACGACCACAATTTCATTTCAGAAGCGGCTATTTCATTTCCGTTCTCTGATCAAAACAATCCTTTCACTTTCACTGATAAATTTCGAATGAAATAAACTGCTGATGCTACGCAGGTTTCGGTTCCTGCTGCAATGTTAATGATAAATCATCGCGGTGCAGCTTTTTCTCAGCTTCCTGGTTCAAAATATATACAACGAGAGTGTCTGCTGTGTCATCGCAATGGTAATGCAATGTTACACAGAGGTCGATTACCCCCGGCGACTGGACTCCAAAAATGTCGAACTTCCATCGACGGAGCGCAAAACAAAAGCGTGATGGATTTTAACGTTCACGTATTTTAAAATGAGTAATAAATAATAAAAAAAACCATCCAAAACTTTAAACTCTTTCCTCAATTTCTCTTGAGTTTTTGTTTTCATTCATATTTTCTTAAAAAAATAAAGTCCGTGACAATGAAGGTAAAATGTGTACCAGTACCTTACCGAAAAAATTAATTAAATTTAAAATAAAACAAAAAAAAAAACATGAAGAACAGAAACAATCTCATCAATTTAAAGCAGTAAAAAAGTGTGTGGTTATGAATTTTTTCAGTTTGAAACTTCCGACTTAAATTTCCTTTTAACCACGAAAATATATTCACGCGAGGTTAATTAGAAATAGACACATGAGGCATCTGCGAAACTATTCCCCTTCCACTCAACGACTGTCCGATATGGAGTTTGATTCTGTAATCTGAGCCCTGGTAGTAACGAGTGTGTGATTGAACTTCCGATACAGCAAAGCACACACACGGAATCGTACGTTCGTAATATGCGCGATAGGCATGCGGCGAGCTTGCGAACGTGCAGCAATCGGTAAACAGATGCAGATGAATAACGGAACAAATGTGGGAGTGACTCGAGGCCTTTCTTTTGTCCCAGACAAAGCCTACAGCAACAATTATCAGTGTTAATTTAATGCACGAAGTTGTCAAGTTCTCATCTTTCCACCTCATTGAAAAACAGAGCATTACGATTGTGGATATCTAAATAAAAGAAAACTTTTGTGTAACAATAAAACTTATGTCAATTACAATGAGACATTCGCATCTTTGTTAAACGTTGAAATAGGTTGGGGAAACGTGACGGAACTGTCTATGTCGTAAAAATCCTAGAATAAATCCGAACAATTTTCATTTGTTAAATTATTCATTATTCACATTAATTTCCTTAACTGCTGAGATGTTTTCTTCCTATACTAACATATTATCAGTCAAAAGATCAGGAAGTTAAAAAATACACGTCTAGAAATTATCGGACAAGGAACCACCCACCAAGAGATTACGCAAGTAGTTACTACAAACATAACCGTCGATCATTATGAGAATCAGAGTTGGCTCACGGTGACTACTTGAAGCTGCCATTTTCTCCTTTTATGGCTGTTTCTCTTACCACTTTGGAAAATGGTCGGTCTGCTAATGAAGGGTCCGACTGATGACTCATGTTACTCTCTCTATGTTTCCAGCTTCGACTACACGGAAATGCATCAGCTGGCAGGCCTTTTACTATAAAAGGTTTTTCAGTGAAACAATCCGGGTTTATTTGATTTATCAACAATAATTTTGCCGCTTTCCGGCCTCTTTTCCTTCGGAAGATCACGCGTCAACATTTCCAAAGTTTCCTTTCTAAATGTTGTTTTACAAAAGAAAAAGAAAGTCCTCCTGCGTGAAAACGCAAGAGGCATCGCCCGCGCTGTATCCTGTCCGTCACTTCCCCTGGCTGGGGGGGTGGGGGGGGTGGGGGAGAGAGGCATCGCCCGCGCTGTATCCTGTCCGTCACTTCCCATGGCTGGGGGGGGGGTGTACCCTGTCCTGGCTGGGGTGGGTACCCTGTCCTGTTCCTGATTGGGGAGGGGGCGGGGTGGTACCCTCACTTTGTCTTGGCTAGGAGGAGGGGGAGGGGGTGGCGGG